>BGPR01027170.1:0-20950 GCA_013235015.1 Araneus ventricosus
ATCGCACCACTGATAGAGTAAACCAATTTCGTTCTAATGAAGTTTGTTTTGAGCTTCAAACGTAGTTTACTGAATTTTGAGAATTTTTTTAAAAATAGTCAGTTTTGCGATCGAAATTTAATTTTTGTTTTTAAATTTGCTGCATCCGACGCTCTAATAACATTATTATTTTCATTTTTTTTTTCAGCTTATAACTGGAACGGTTCTGTCGTATTTAAAACAAGAACGGTTAAAATATCTTTCCCCGTTATTTTTAATTAATTTTTTCCTGGTCAGTTGAAAGATATTTTTATCTACCGAGCTCCCTCCCATGACGCTTTTCCGAGACGTTGTAGGCAATTTCAATGGCTGACGGTTCAGAGCGCAGGCGACGTCATAACCTTCAACTGAATGACTTCGATTATTATTTTCGGCAGTGTCTTAACGTGTTTATGTCTCGCATATTTTATTTGCCTTATAATAATCATTTTCACGTTGCAATTTTTTAATATTGTTTCGGGTTAACGTACTCTGTATTTTCTACAGTTGAAATGTCATTATCGCGAAGAAAAATAAGCGGGAAAATCAATAATGTGTATCTTTTGTTTTGTTTTCAGAACTTTTTCATGCCATCGTGGTTTTTTTTTTTTTTTTGTTGTTGTTGTTGTTTTCATTTTGTTGAAGTCCTGATTCCACGGGCGCGTACTGCTAGTATATACATAAAGAGGGAGAGAAACTCGCTGTGCTCAGCGCTTCGCGGCTCGCAACTAGTACCTTTTTTCAGTTTTAAATACTGCATATAGATTAGTGGAACAGGATATGGGACAAAGAAAAATCCACATTTGAGTTTTAATATTTTGCACAAATTTGACTAAAAGTTTTCAGAACCATAAATGCAATATATCGCTCTGAATAATGTTTCCATCCCCTAGAGTAGATATTTTGTTCTTTTTTGAAGAACCGTTTTCATTAAAGCTGTTCAAAAATACTGTTTTAAACTTGCACAATAAACATGAGGGATTCTGAGTGGTTATCTATACTTGCAAAGTGATCAGATGAATTGGCGATACCGGTCCAGTTATTGAGGCTGGGGACTCAGTCAAGATTTTTTCCCCATAGAGAATGTACCGTGAAGTAGTGTTTTTCCGATTTCTCTAAAAAATGAGGGTCGGTGGGGGATCTTTGATGACTGACCTAGGAGTCATAAGCTTTCATATGGAAAAAAAAGAAAAAAAAAATGTCAAAATAGGTCCAGTGGTTGGATTGGTCCTTTGGTATAGAAAATTATTTTAAATATATAGACTACCCGCCTTTGGAGACCAGCTGTCCGCCTCTAATTTTAATATCCTGTACCTATGCTTGAAACTTGGAGAAATAAGTTGGCGGTTGTAGAGGCTGAGGTACACTAGGAAAGCTTTAGTTTGCGATGTATTTAGAATATGGAGGGCGGTGGGTGATAGGAGACCAGTGATGATATATCTAAACGTCAAAAACTTTCATATGCAGTAAAAGTTGTCGAAATCGGTCCAGTGGTTCAGGCTGGGGAACTATCTCATGGTTTCTCCCAAAAGAGAATGTGCAGTAGAGAAGTATTTTTTTCGGTTTCTCTCGAAAATGGAAGGTGGTAGATGCAGACGACCATTGATGACATATCATAAGCTTCCTTATGAAATAAAAATTATCGATATCAGTCCAGTGTTTGGAGCTGGGGAACTGGTCCTCTGATTTTGCCAATAATTTTAAATATGTAGTTATGCATTTATAGGTTTAAAAAAAAGTTAATAATTATTTTCACTTGTTTCGGCTATTTAGTTATGAGATTTAGATAACAATCTGTATTTTTTCCCCAATATCAGTGCGGTACACTTCATTTGCTACGAGATTTATGTTTTTAATTCTTCATTTTCTATTATTGCTTGTCGTTCCGTCAGACAATTCTTACTGCACCGACATTATACAAATAGCTAATTATTCCAAATAATTAATTATTATAATTGAATTCGCTAATTAATAGTTAATTACCTTTAATTAAATATTGTGTTTTATTGTATTAGAGAAATTTCGCTGCCCCCCCCCCCGTCGGAAAATTTCTGGCGCCGCCTCTGAGAAAAGAGAGCTGTATTTGGATAAAATACTGCACTCAAATATATACCTTAGCCAAGCTCCATATCAATACATTTATGAGTGAGTGATTGGGGTTTCATGGCACAAGGGCCAGAATTGGCCAAGCTGCACTACACATTTGTTTAGATTTACACCAAACTGTAAAAATCAGGGCAAGATAAAAATGTGGAACTAATGTATATAAAAATAGTGTAAATATTTAAAAATGTGAAAAGTGCTTAAATGAGAGGATAAAAGCTAATTGATAAGGTGAACATGAGGAGTCTTTCCAAGTAAATCGCTTAAGGAAATAGAACTGGATTGAAAGTAATGTAACCGTAGAGGGTTAAAATTCTACTCACTCAAACTTCATTTTAAAAAATTCTTTGTAAAACTAAAATTTTTATTTCATGTAAAGCTAATAATCTTCCTATTATCTTCGATAAATTATTTTGAAACATTGAGTACTTAAGAAAAATGAATTTAAGAGCTTCCTCAGCTCTTTTACATCAGTTTTTTATTACCTTTCAGGTATCTCTGTTATTATCTTTGCTTGATAAATTTATTTTTTGGTTGGTTGGTTCGTATTTCTTGGCACAAAAGCCAATTTTGGCCATACTGCACCACGCAAATGGTTAAAAACAGAACAGTGTGATAAAATTTATTCAAAATCAAGGATACCTCAAGATATAGGAGGTAAAAAACAGTTAAAAAGAAGGTAAACCATAAAGAAAATTTTTAAAAAGATTTCTAACGAACAAATGGTTCAAGACATGTTAAAAAGCGTGTAGCTTTTAAGAAATTAAAATATTTGGATGGCGTTTCTCACCCAACAATTCAGATCAAGTTAAAAACGATGAATTAAAGAAATGAATTCAATGAAGATTAAAATTTGAACATTCGATTAAAATATGATAAACAGCGAGTTCAACATTACACGTGGGGCACATCGGTACTCCCTCGCCAAAAAGTAAAATTTTTTTGATTAATAAAATTATACACAACAAATCTTAATAAATATTTACTTCATTTTTTTAATGATGTCTCAAGCACAATTGTTTGACAAATTTATTTTTAAAATGATGAATGCAGACGCATGTCTTAAAATATATGTATACACTAGTCAAAAAGATGGAAAAGCTTGATAAAACATATGCGAGTAGTTGCCTTGCACCAAGAATCCATGAACAGGCTTAACTAAAAAGTGCTTGTAATTGATGTCAGATTGAACATACAAAAACAAACACCATCTAGCTTTATTTTTAATCCAGCTCCCATATTGCTCCTTCAGTGCTACTTGAATTAATATACTGAGTAACCATAAAAACATCAATTTCCAAGAATTCTCTTGGAAGGGGAAAAAAAAAAACATTTATACACGACACATTTAAAATATGAAAACCCTCACATATATTTCCTTGCTTTCTGATTATAGTTCTACATATATATTGCAAACTATCTCCACCATTTAGATGCAATGCACAGATGCATTAGCAAACCCCCCTCCTTCCCCTAGAATAACACAGGACACCCCAGTAGATACATTTCATTCAATGTATTAAGTAATTTCCCCATACACTCATTACAAATAACAAGTTGAACATTTTTAATAATGTAAAGTTGCAACCTAAACTTAGAAATCAATTTTATCAAATGTCAACTTTGGAAACAAGGTTTTTTGTGTTTGTGTGAAGCATTAGTAATTTTTATCCAACACCATAATTTACAGCATCGGCTAGGGAAATATAACTTTCTGCTTATTATCTTTGTAATAATTTTGTAAAGAACATGCTACTTTCTCAACAGACATAACAATAGCTTGGAGAATTACTTAATGAGTTATTAAATACATGCATATATTTTTCAAACCTAGTATATGTAATAACTAGTATCTAATCGCAATTCAAATTTACAAGAATGTAGAACAATTTATATGTATGAAAATGACTCATCCACATCCAGTTATATACTTTACTGCTTAAAAATGCCAAAGAAAAAAAGGATTCAACTACATGAATATTGACTATTTTCAATCTGAGCATTTATCACTCTTTAAAATCCCAGCATTTATACAAAAATGCAAAAGATAATGAAGCAGATTTCAAAAATTGGTCTTCGACAAAATGCAAACAAATTCAGCAACTTTAACATAATTTTTAATCCCTGTATTATTTACATATAATACATTATCAGAAATATTTCTGTTATACACACTTAAGATCTTATTATCTTTGTTCCTATTTACAACTCAATATCAATATTGGCTTCACAAAATGTACAGATACAATGATATACATAAACAATATGAAACTATTTAATCTAATTGAAAGATTAGCTGATAAACATAACAGAAAAAATGGCACAATTCATATCTAGCTGAAGCACGTGGTCAGGTAAAGTAATTCTCTATTGTTCAGATGTATTAGCATTTTAACTTATTATCAAAAGTGGAAATTTAGTTGGTTTTTTTTAGAATCATAAATGTTAATTTTATATTCTGCATGTACAATTAAAACCCAGGCCAAAATATCATACAATCTTGAAACAAATCACTGCCTAAAAGTTTCAAACGAAGTCTTTCAGTTAAAGAAGAGCCCATTCAAGTGAATGTTATTCGCTTAAGAGTGTAATCTAAAAAAGGAAAGCATCTGCAAGATGATACAAACAAAATTGGAAAATTTTAATTCTCATCTTCAGGAAAGAAAAGATCCAAACTTTCAAATTCTTCATACCTTACATTGTAAATCCTATTTTCTCCATCTTTGTATTTTACCAGAACACCAAGTTATATATTCTTTCAATGCCTGTACTTCTTCACAGGCTAATAATTAATACTGTCTACTTCATACTGTTTCTTTTCTAGAAATATCTTCCTGGGTATTTCAGTTAGTATATTTACTTTTTTAAAAATATCTTACCGAGGTATTTATTTTTGTTTTAGTCGAGTTTTCAACAATGGAATCAATTTTTGCTGAAACTGGAGAATTCCATGGCATCCAGCAATAAAATTTCAGCAATACTGAACCGATCTGCACTTTTTCCATTACTTTGAAACTAATTCTAAATATTTTAATTATCTTCTTTATGAAACTGTGAAATGTGAGCTTCATTATAACCTGCTTCTGAAGCTTTTACATTTGAAATGCTTTGAACTATTTGAAAACCTTCACTCTGAAAAGTGATATTTCCTTTAATTAACTTTATGAATATGTTTACGCATATCATTACTCCAAACATGACAACAGCACCGATATAAGCTACATAATGACATAGAAGAGAAAATTTCATTGATTCTATCACTGAATACTCTCTTTTTTTACTTAATCAGTACTGTTAAGTGGAATTACATCATTATCTATTATTTCACTACTTTCAGTATGCCTGTCTTAGCAATCTGTTTCCATACTCAGAACTGTATACATAAACCTATCAATCATCTATTAAACTTGGATAGAAAATAAACAATTTTCAGGCAATTATGAAATGAACCACAGTATTTTTTTTGTTATAATAGATGCATGGGGGAAGTTTCTGAATGTAGCAGACCATAGCTAAATTTAAATGCAATAATGTTTAATTAACAGTCAGACTATAGTATACATAATAGTTTAAAAATCAGCAGGCTTTTCAAATGCAGCCATCCCTTTTAGATTAAGCAATTCTCTAATATTGATTCCTTTTCTTTAAAAAGCTATTTACTGGATGCTTTAGGACGCAATTATCCAATTCAAGAATGCAATGCATCTCACTAGCATAGTAAACATTCAAAAATAATACTAAGCACTTCAAATGCGATTTGATCATCCATCATTATTCTCCAAACTTGAAAATGAATAAACTTATAAAATGAATTTCAGTCTTCCTTTTCCATATTTATCATGAACAATCAGATTAATCAAATAAAAATCACACTGATTAGTCTTGTGTAGTCAATACAGAAGATTTTATCACTATTGTTTATCATTTCCCTCAGGTGTTGCTGGACGCCCAAGACAAATAAGGTTAGAAAGGTTGATCATGAGAGCCATACTAAGTTGAAATAATAAAACTGGATTATAAATTTCCATTTGCAAGCATTCAACAATGAAACATCTGCATTTAGAAACACAGAATTTTCTAACACCCTCAAAATATGCCTGACCAGTTTTATATGAAGCCAATACTTCTATAACTGAAGCAGGGGGGGGGGGGGGATTTAAGACTTGTTCCCAATTCTCTGAGCATCTATTTGATTCTGTGAACAAATGTAGAAAAAGATAATTATATTTCAATTAAGATTATGGGTTCTTTATTTAAGCTGCAGATATATTAAATTCTTAACTCTATAAGTAATAAGTTTCCTATAACTAACAAAAACACATGATCTTCCCACTCAAGCCAAATTTAAGAACTTTTCATGGAACTAAATGTAAATTTTTTTTTTTTCATCTTGTCTAACTGACAATTACTGTGCACATGCTTGTTGAAATTGTTGGTGTAATTAAGAGAATCAATGCAATCTTAAGATAGAAGAGAATCAATGCAGCATAATAATGGATTATTAAATTCACATTCACAGCGCAGTTCCCTTCATGCTCGTAAAATTATTCTCGTCAATCTATTAAAGGTTTTGCACACACCTGGATACAATTGTAGGAAACTGGATATTGTATATTCAGGAAAATAGAATTTTGAACTTGTGCTACAAGCATTATTGAATAGGAGTTGAATTATTTGAATAGGAACCATTTAGATTACCATAATAATAAATTTCATTAGTTTGAATTTCTGGTTGCAAGAGCAGTTGTAATTGGAAAATGAAGAACCAGTAGAATAAGTTGCCAAACACATTTCATACTTTCTAGGATAAGCACAAATAGAAGGTGTTTGGAATAAAAGTCATGCAATACAAAGGGCTCCAGGCATATTTCACATACATTCGTGATTAATCTCCACAACTTTTTTTTTGGTTTTTTTTTTGCATATTGCTTGCCATGTGTTGTCAATCAGTTTCTCCAACACAATCATTTTCATCACTAAAGCCTTTAAATTGTAAATGTCAACTCCATAACATCATTTTCTCAAAAATTAATGTAATCTTGAATGAATATGAATTATTTGGCAACAGGCCACACAACCTCTAATAATCAAAACTAATATTAACATCATACTAAATGGTAATGATGTGTATTTTACATGAGCTCCCTCCTTTTCTCCCTCTCTCATCCAGGTTGCTACTTCCATAAAGGTAAAGTCATTCATCTCTCTAATGTACACTATTTCATATATTAACAGATATTCTAACAATAATATAAATAAAGTAAATAGTTTGATTTAGCTCATTTTTGTGTTCATCCTCTTTGAAAACATCTAAAGTTAAACAAGAAAAAAAAATTAGAAAAAAGAACATCCTATATATGAACAGATCAAACTGGAGTTTTTGAACCATTTGGAAGACAAATAGACCATGACAAGAAAACCAAGATAACAATTTTCTCCAACCGGGAGAGGGCGGGTGTCCCATTTGGTCAGGTAACCTTTCTTGCTCTTCCAAAATACAGAACACATTTGTGAAATGTATCATTAGGAAAGCAGAAAGATTACCGCTCAAGCTTCCTCGCCACGTCAAGGCAGGAACACATAAGGAAGTACAAAAATGAAAGTACCTTAATTAAGCATATTAAAAAAACAATTGAAAATTTCATGTTTTTCTCTAGCTCTTTTAAATGATTTTAGTGATAATAACTTATATACCTTTCAGAATTTTTCCATAAAAAATCCATTACTTCAACCTATTTTGACTGATGTAAGGTAAATGCTCCAGTAGTAGGCCACTTAAGGGTTGATCTAAACTTCAGAAAAGTTTTGCTAATCTACATTTTTTATGGTTGTTCAAACTCTTTTCTAAAATAATAATCACCTGAAATATTAAAATAATTGTCATATAATTTTTTTCAAAATTAAAAAATTAGATCACTCTTATGCACCAGAAGTGGGCATAGCAAACTTTTGAAGTACCAGTAGTGGGCATATCAAAAGTGGGCCACCCAGATTTGTCATCAAATATGTTAAAGAAAAAAGAATAAAATCATTATCTAGTAATAATAACAATACATTAACATTATACACTATAAAAATACAATAAAAATGGTTTGATATACAGTGAAACCTCTTCGAACGGCCACCCCTGCATAGCGGCCACCCCTCTTAACGGCCAATTTTCCGTGGCACGGATTTTTCGGCCCATAGACCTAATGTTAAAATAACCCCTAGCAACGGCCACCCAACCCCTCTGAACGGCCGCCTGTTGGGTTCGCCCATCCTATTTTTCACCAAAATCTACTTACATGTTTCTAACCTTGAGCCGTTTTCCTAAATCTCGAGCAGCGCATTGAAATTCTGCGTCAATATGAGAAGGGCAAATCTTCGAGAAAGTTAGGTGAATTATTTTACTGCGGAAGAACGCAAATGAAGAAAATCATTAAAGAAAAAGATTTGATTTTGAAAGAGTACGAAGACTTCAAATTTCGTGGTGTCAAACGGATGAGACACGAAAAGTATGTCAACATAAACGAGGCTGTTTTGGAATGGTTTAAAACTGTTCGGGCAAAGAAAATTCCTGTCAGTGGACCTATGATTCAACACAAGGCAAAAGAACTTGCGGATGCTTTGGGAATTGAAAATTTCTCCGCCAGCAATGGGTGGCTGGACAGATTTCGCATACGGAATAACATTACTTTTCGATCACTGTGTGGCGAAGCAGCCGATGTCGACCCCAGTTTATGTGAAGACTGGCAGGAGCGTCTTCCACTTCTTTTGGCTGGATATGATGACGAGGACATATTCAACATGGACGAAACGGCACTCTTTTTTCGCGGTTTGCCCAATAAGAGCATGATTCAAAAATCCGAAGAAGCCAGAGGTGGAAAAATTCCGAAGGAGTGGCTTACCATTAGTTTTTGTGTGAGCGCAGCTAGAGAGAAAGAGAAACCCCTGGTCATTTGGAGATGTCAAACGAAATTGTAAGAATAATTGTTTCCGAGAAGAGTAAAAACTTAAAACAATCACAAATTGTATCCTTTTTTCAAAAAATGTAAAAATTCATTAAATAAAGTACTATTTTCTCTTTAGATAAGTCTCAAGCTTCAGTTTAAATAAGAAATATGCGTTTATATTACATTATAGTTATATGTTTATATTATACATTATAGCAATTATCTTCTAATTGTAACAAAAACCCTTCAGAGAGGCCACCCCCTCTGAGCGGCCAAATTTTCTCGGAACGGAGGGGTGGCCGCTCAGAGAGGTTTCACTGTATATGAAATTTTATTTATAGATTCTAGTCTAACAGCCATTTTTTTTTTATTAAAGGTATATGTTAATTGTCGATCTTTCATTTTAAGTTCTGGTTAGGGCATTATGGATATTAAATCTTGATATTTTATGTTGAATAAATCGTTTTCAACAATTACAAAATCCTTTTTGTTCTTTGTAGATTTAAAGTATTTTTTAACAACTGAGCGAATGCTATGTCCCTTTTCTACCTCATTAATCGCAGCTGAACTTATCTTCTGAATAATGTTATTCTCTCCTTTCCATTGTTCCAAAATGAAAATTCAATGGTCAATACTATAAAATACTTATTAATTGGTCAGAATGTTCTAGTAGTGGCCATTAGTGTATATCAGAAGTGGGCCATGTGGCCCACTACTGGTTCTGATAAAAATAAAGCAAATCCAATTTTATACAAAGATTTTACAAGATAAACTTTTTTTTAAACATCACAAAACAGTCTATTTGAGAGAAAGCAAGTGCTCCAGTACTGAGCCCCCTAGGCCCACTACTGGAGCATTTAGTAAAACATTGATCCAAAAGTGGGCCACCCTTCACTATCCATAAATTATTAATATTATTTAATTTAATAATAATTTATAATACATTCAGTATATGATCAAATAATATCAATAACAATTCATTTTAAAAACAAATAGAATGTATGCTAAAAAATAGTTGGACGAAGAGTTGTCTCTTAAGGAAATCACTAAGGCTTGATGATGATGAAGCTGTTTGAGATGTATGCTCGCTCCTTGGCTGCTTTATCTCAAATTATCCTTAAATCAAATTCTGAGATTGTGAAACAAAGAAAAATTGAAAAAGTCAATGAAAGTAAAAAAAAAGAAAAGAATTAAAGATTATCATGAATATGACGCAAAAATTTAAGAATGGCGAAAACCTGCTTTTTGGAATGTAAAGAGAAATCAAAAATCCATGAGAAAGAAAGTGGGAGACAGCCCATCTCCGCATGAAAAGTTTCTTTGAAGTTCGAAACGTTGACATTGAAAAAGTAAGTGATCCAGGGTTTCCTCAAATTTGCATAAAGTGCAAAAAGATGTAGATGCAAGTCGGAATCTGAAAAGTTTAGCGCTGGTTGGATAAGTTTTAGTACGGAATCGTGAAATTAGGACATCATCCTTGCGACTGGAAGGAAAAATTTGGAGTTGAGATCGGTTGTTGCTTAAAAAATTAAATTCGTGATAGTATTTTGAATTTTTCCATTCAATTTTGGCTTCTTCTTGAATATAATTTTTCATAGAAAGTAGTAAATCTTCATGTGATATCCATTGAGAGATCAAAGAGCTTGGTGCTTTGCGAGCCAAGGAATCCACGTATTCGTTTTCAGTAATGCCTGCATGTCCAGGGGTCCAAACAAACTCGATGGATTGAATGTTTTCAATAATTTTGTAAATTTCATGGCCGAGGAATTTGATAACACTTTTGGAATGAATATTCGAACACTGTAGTGCTTTTAATAAGAATAGGCTTAAAATGCTTCTCTCGGAGACAAACTTCAGCAACAAACTTTCTAGCTCCTAACTAAACAGGAAATGAAGGCTGTGCCTTTGGTATTTAATTGATAAGGGTTTCAGCCTATCAGAGGCAGATCTCTTATCTCATTGGAATGTTGGAATTTCTTGTTTTTCGACTTAAAAATTTAAGTAGCCCACTACTGGAGCACTTACCTTTACATATATATAAGTTCATTTTTAAAAAAATATTCAAATTATAAATTTGCCATTTCCTAGATTTTCTTCTAAACGTATATCATCTTAATGCTGTAGTTATAATTTACTTAATAAATGCACAAATTTCATCATCAAGATACTTGCGGGCAGTTTCTTAAAAAAATTACCAGACCCAATTTCTTAACTGCATTTTTTTTAAAATTAACCAATTGTTTAATGATATTTTGCAGTTAACATACCTTACACTAAGTGGAAATGCAATCAAATGTAACTATATATTTCATGGATACGGAAATACGATTTCAGAATTGGGAAGAAGAAATATTGAAAATTTCAGTTGTTCCGGATGTACTCAAGAAAAAAATTGCTTTTATAAATGAAAAATTAACAATTATAATTTTAAAAGAGGAAAAGAGAGGTATGGAAATTTATTGGCAAATTTGTATCGGCGCACTGTATTTTCTAGAAATATAACCATTATTTATTACACCAGAAATAAAATTGAAATCTTAAACACGATTAGATATCAAATTTATTTCATTCTAATATTCGGTACTTGAACGTCATCTCAAATGAGAATATTCCACTGAAGAAGGCAAACAAATACAATTTTAATAATTTTTTCTTATAATTATTCTAGCACGTGCTAAAATTATATAGATGCATATAGATTTCAATTATTTATTTATTTTTTTTAAACCAAAGTGTACGTTCATCTCTCGCCAAGCTGGCGCCAAATCATGAAAAAAATGCCAAACGTCAGCCTTGTTACCACATTTACCGTCCGCCATTGAGTTGTCACATTTAGCGATTTTTCGCCAAAAAGAATTCAAGTTCAGCGCCATACTGTACACTTTGGTTGGGCCAGTATTTGAAAATGAAATAACTATTGAAGTATAAATTTATTAAATTTTAAAAATTACTTACTTCCAAGATTTAGTCTCACGTTTTACAACGATTGAACCATGTGGAATCATTCAGTGAATTCGCAACACAGAAAAGAACAATTTTTTCCATGAAAATTTACATTAGCAACGATATTTTGTCCAGAGACTGCATGTGGAAGAAATATTTAACTGGCAGGATAAAACAAGAATTTTAGTTTGATCTCTCCTTCCTCAACCGCACACACCAGCGACGATTGTGTTTTACGGAGCACACGAACTCAGTGGTTCACAATCTCCGGCACATAATACTTGTCATCAATACCCCTGGCTAAAAGGATGAGTTGAAATTGATTGGATTACTGGTACCTGAAATGAATTATTATTAGTGCTGTAGGGGAAAAAAGATATTATTAGTTACGTCCGATTAAATGCCTCATTTATTCGCTTTCATTCACTTCATGCATTCAACCTTTCACTCTCACATGTACACAATAAAAAAGAAAACAAAAAAGAAATTAATTCCTCAACCGCTAAAGCTCAAGAAAAAAGCGAAATCGTGATGGACGCTACTGTACTGGACGCTGAGATAAAAGAAATGATAAACACGTTTTTTAAGGAACGTTATTCACGAGTTACAGTTAACAGTTAAGATTTTTCATATTAGATTACTCATAAAATTAGAAATGGAAATTTTTTTAAAAATTATGAAATAAATCTAAAAAATTAATTAAATATATTTAAATTTACATGAGATATCTAATATTTCCATTATTTTACTAATTTATATTGATTATTATATTTTTTAAATGTCGCTGACGTCATTCAACAGTGACAAGAAAGATGATTTGATTGATGCAGCCATCTAATGGTCAAAATAGGAATTACTATTTCAATAAGCTGCATCTATGCTAACAAATATGATAAGTGGCCTCTAGATCCTTGTCGTTTTATAGACGAGTTTTCTGCTTTGTTTGTTTATATTTAGGGTCCTGTACTACATAATTCCGGTTTGGTGTAATGCTAAGTCAATGGAATCCTTATAGCGGAAGTCCAGTATACAAGCAGATAAAGTCAAGGTTTTTAATATAAGTAAACCAACCAGAAAACTCGTCCATAAAAGTGATTCATTTTTCTATGCCAGCTTTGCGAATGACATTTTTATAATTAATTAAATTATTTTTATAATTAATTTAATTTTTAGATACTACTTATGGAAGAGTTTTCTGTTTTGTTTACTTATATTAAAAGCCTTGACTTTTATTTGAAAGGCTTTTGGACTTCCCCTTTGAAGATTCCATGGACTTAAAATCACACCGGAAATACGTAGTTTCTGCATTTATTGTAAGTGAACAAAATAGAAAACTCGTCCATATCACAAACTAGCCGTAAGTACCAAAAGATGGGAAAAAATCCAAAGAATCCATTTCGACTATTTAAATTCCGAAATTGTATTAATTAAAAAAGTCAAAATGAATTAATTGACGTGCTACCATCTATTGGCAGCATGATGAATTCATTCACGGCGGATTCTTTTTTTCTCCTATTATTAGTTTTCGCATCCGGTGTTGCAATTTTTTTTATTTAACGGAAGTTAGTATTTCTTTTTGAGCGAGCTCCTGTGCTTGGATTTATTAACAATGGAAAAAATCGTTTTCATGCTTTTTTCTTTCTTTTTTTGTATTAAAATGTTTAACTTCGTAACGTTTGTTAGGGAAAGTAAGTGACAATATTTGTTGATTGTAGAGAAAAACGGAGGCGGGACATATGAAAATATATGGATCCCAAGGTCTCACGTGACCTCACTTCTCTCCACCCGAGAATATCCTACTATTCTTGAGAGCCCGTGCAACGCCGGGCCACACAGCTGGCTTTTTATTAAAATTAATGAATGAAATTAATTAATGGAACTTATAATTCATAATACAAAAATTCATACTCTTATTAAAATGAAAGCTTCAGTAGTAAAAGAATTATTAAATAAGTAGTTTTGTACAATAATCACCAGGGGTGGCGCCAGTGTGGGGCACCACGGTCCCCCTGTCGGGGCAAATTTTTGTACTCCATTCAAGCAACGGACTATTCAACTAGTAGATAAATAAAGATCTGGAGAAGGATTTGAGGGGGGTCATCATAAAGCCCCCCCTTGTATAGCAGGTCGTGCCGCCCTGTCGGGGAGATCCTACCTTCGGGCGGAATCTAACGCTTTGGTTTCGGATTCACGGACCGTTTTCCGGTAACACCCCGATTTAAGCAAGCGCCAAATCCATTGTATCAAGCACCGAGTTCGAACCAATTCTTTCCTTGTTGAAGAAAGAAGTTTAAAAAGTTTACAAAGCGTTGAATTCTATGTTTTTTTGGGTTCGTTTAATTCTTTTTATTTACAACGGCTAAAAAATTCGTCACTTAAAACAGCTAAATTCCAAATGAAACGGTTGTAATTAATGAAATCGTTCTATTAAAAATTTAACAACTAGTGATTATCTAAATTGTTTGTTTAAAAATTTAATCTCAAAACAAGCCTTAGAAGTCGCCAAAAAGAACGACAATGAACAGTTATGGCAGCCTTTCCAAAAATGAGGCTTTTATTTTAGGTAAACTTTGAGAGCTACAGCAATAGGAACGTCAAATTTAATATTTTCAACCTCTACTTTAAACGTTAATTAACATCTTCAAATAGTGTGTTGAAATTTTGAAGATTCTCATTGACGACGCATTACGCCGGAAGTCGGTTGGTATAGCTGAAGTCATACATTACCCCAAAGAAACGAAACAGGAAACTCTTCTATATAGAATCATCAAGTTCAAGTGACTGGAAGCTTATTGTATTCGAATTTTGTGAGGATTTTTTTTGTACATTCTCAATCACCTTTTTTCATAATCGCCTCGTTTCACGCTTACATTTACAATTGAAACGACACTTCCAAGTGTTCACAAAAAACATTTAAACACGAAAAGAAATCATGAAGAAACGTGTTGCACACTTCGCCTAAATAATAAAACTATGAATGTAAATAGATGAGAAAGAAACAATTTCGGAATGCATAAGAGAAAAAGAGTTCACTTTCAATGTCTGATAAACTTCAAAACACTTCAGTGTATAAACATATGCAGAAAGCTACTATATAAATAGTTTTTTAAATACGTTGACAATGCCAACATAATTGCTAGCAGTAAAAACCAATTATCAAAGTAATAATCTAAAGAAAGAGATAGTTCCAGAAAATATAAGCTTCATAATGTAGCAGTAATACATTAACAAATTTATAAATTGATTAAATTAATTAAATAATAAAAATTCATAGTATTATATATAAAGGCGCAAATGCAGCTATTTATAATATAATACAGAAGCAAAAATTAGATAAATTAAACAAAAATTAAAATGAAACAAAAAGAAAGAAAAACGTAAAGACAAAAAAACAGCAAATTTAGACAAGAACAATGACAATACATCTTTAATCGTAAGAAAGCAACAGCCTCAAATTGTTGCATCAACAGAAGGTTGAAACGATAATATTTAAAACACATAAAAATATATAAAAATGAATTTCGAAAGTAAAAATTGTTCAAAAAGGAAGAAATGAAAAAGGAATCGAATGGTGAACTTTATCGAAGACCACTCACCATAAAGATTCCAAAATTAGACAAGATTTTCTGTCAAGGGTAAGATTATAAATCAAAATTATACCCTTTGTGGCCTGAATCCTGTCCAAAATCAATATTTGAATCATTTTGATGAATCAAAATGCACAATCCTTAAAATATCAAAAAGTACTAGAGAGTGTGTTAACCCTAACACTCTCTGCCGAAATCTTAGATGCAATACAGATGACGCCAATATACATGAAGCAACAAAAATTAGAAGCGAGCACGTAGCTCCCTCTATGAAGAAAAATTCTAACTAATTAATCAGAATAAAAAACTAATGTTTAAACAGTTTTAGCAAATTAAAATGGAAAAACCATTAATATATTAATTAGAGAAATTTTTAAACTCCTTTTAAAAAACTATTAATATTAATGAAAGAATTTGGGAATCCGTTGTCTTTAAGAATATTTTTTAAATTATCTAAAGCTTTAACTAAATTAGAATGGTTGTTACATATGCTATTTATTCTATTAATTTGAGAAAATATGGAATTTCTAAAAATTTTATAATGAAGATTTGTATGAAAATTACAAAGTATTATAGCCTTAAAATTAAACTCATTTCTTTTATCAAATAAGCCAACAGATATACCTGAATTTAATATTTCAATTTCCATATCTAAAAAATTGCATTTGTTAATTTCTGTATTGGTTTTGTTTAATTTAAGCTCTTCTGGATAGCAGTTATAAATGGAATCAAAATTATCATAATTAAACACTATAAGGTCATCAATAAAACGAAAACCATAAATAATTTCATTTTTAATTAATTCCCTCTCATATGAATGTAGAAAGATGTTTGCCAATGCACTAGAATAATTGCAACCCATAGGGATACCAAAAACCTGTTTATAGTATTCAATTCCGTTAAAGAGATAGTTTTCACAAATATTAACTCTGCAGATTTCTATCCATTTATTTTTTTCTATTAAATCAGTGTTTAGGTATAAATCATAAACATTTGAGCAAACTTCAATTAGTTTATTGTGTGGAAGGCTAGTGAATAGATTTTCAAAATCAAATGTATTAATGTTATAAATGTTATTATCTTTAATGAAATTTAAAATTTTAGTGTTGTTATCTATAATGAAATTCTCTTCTTCTTTGATTTTTTTAAGAATAATTTTTAGAAATTTAAAGAAAAATTTACTTAAATGATAGTTGTAACTTCCAGTGCTACAAGTAACAAATCTGAATTTTAAAGGATTTTTATGAAATTTGATAGTAGGGAAAAGGTAAGGATAATTTAGGTTACTGATTTTAATTTTAGTTTTTTTAGCTAGTGCAATAATTCTTTTATCCAGTTCTTTTTTTCCAAATTTAATTGTTTGATATGTTTTATTCGAGTTATATTCATTAAGCAGAGTGTCTTTGAAGTGTAATTTACACATTAAGCAAAAATTATTTCCTGCCTTATCTACTGTTGTTACAATAAATTTGTCTTTAATGATTTCAATTTCTTTTTTAAGATGCTTATTGAAAAAAATACCTCTATTAATATTTATATTATTATTTTTATAAATTCTATTTTTTGTTTCAATATTATACGTTGTTTCCATTCTCCAAATCCCTCAATTGGCCAATGATATTTCCTGGATATATTAGCAATGAAAACATCCAAGTCTCGATTAATGGAATTAATTATTCTATTATGACTAACCTTATTTCTTAACCTAAATTTAGTTCCCTTACTCATGATGTCTCTAAGATATTTAGATTTAACAATATTCAAATTACCTGTAATAATATGTCCCTTATCTATATCAATAAATTCCCTAAGATCTGCTTCATTACAAAAACAGTGTTTATTGTTTATTTCATTTAAATTTTTACAATAATAGTTATAGTTACAAA
Organism: Araneus ventricosus; assembly: GCA_013235015.1. Classification (NCBI taxonomy): domain Eukaryota; kingdom Metazoa; phylum Arthropoda; class Arachnida; order Araneae; family Araneidae; genus Araneus; species Araneus ventricosus. The sequence continues at coordinate 17,473 of BGPR01027170.1, forward strand.
TTTGTTTTTTGAGCGTTCTTGAATATTTAAATGCAGTAGAAATTATATTAATATCTTTAACAGGAAAGAATTTATTATTTTCATGAATAATTTCAGGCAACTTTAATTTTTCGAAGAAGATATCAAGAAAATTAACAACACAAAACTCTTTTTTCTCATTTTTGTTAACCCTAAATAAAAGTCTATTATTAGAAATACCCAGTTTAAACTTTACCAGATCTAAAAAAACATTTTTAATGTTAATATCAAGAAATTTTAATTCCTCAAATTTATTATTAAAAAACCATTTAATTCTATTATTTCTAAGTTTAAAAATAAAATGTTTTATTTTATTTATATTATCCCAGTTATGGTTAAGATTACATAATTCCTGAATTTCATCCATTATAATATCCAACTTTCTACCTTTACCACTTCCTCTTTTTGATCTAAATTTCATATTGTTATTTTTGTTTAAAAAACCTTTAAAAATGTTGAATTTATTATAAATACAAATTTTATTAAATTCACTGTGCCCCTCACCATTTAATTTGCTGTTGAGTCCATATGGGAAAAGAGTTTTCAGGCTGCAAATGAATAAATTTTCAAGATCAAGTCTTTTATGTAGGTCAACTTTGTTATCCTCTAGGATGCAAATAACTATATTTTCAAAACTGTGTTCTTGGAAATGGATTAGCTCATAATCATGAGAATTATTATTTTTAAAATTCTTAATTGCCGATCTATGCCCATTAATTCTAATACTTAATTCTGTACAAGTTTGACCAATATATTTAAGATTACATTCTTTACATTGAATTAAATAAATAACATTTTTGATTTTACAGAATGACATTAGCTCTTTATTATCAAAATTTAATTGCATCTCACATGCTGACGGACATGTCCTACATCTAACATTACCACATTTCCTAAATTTTTTCAAATGATCCGAGTTTAAGACATGCGCAAGTAACTTTTTATCCGTGGACACCCCCTGCTCAAAGCATTCCACAGTGCCCCTTGTTAAAGCGCGCGACGGGCCATGCGCTATATAATCATTATTATAACAATCTGGCATATTTAAAAGTGTAAATCGAAGCAAAAGTAGATTATTTCCCATATCAACAATTTTTAACAGGATCCCCGCCACCAAGAGCAAAGCACTAAATAATCGAACCTCAAGAGAAAATATATAAGAAGTTACTGACTAAATACTAAAAATTACATTAAATAAAATTATTTAGAAATATATAAATGTATTAAATTGATAAAAATTAAATTTTTTCTTCATAATGTAGGTAGGAGTGGCCCAAGATAACTTTATCAACTGAGCATACAGCAATATGATACTCTTCCCCTTCCCAGATAGCAAAGAAAGCTTGTCTAAAAGGTTTTGGAAACCATGTCATCAGCAAGGGTAAAAGGTTGTCACAAAGGTTTCCATGACAAGGGCTGAACCACAGAGTTGAACCTTTCGGCAAGGTAGCGGAAAGGTTCGCTAGTAAACAAGAAACAAGGTTCTCTGTAAGGTTTTTATTAAGATTTCCCCAAGCTTTTATTACAAACTTATTTCAAGGTTTCCTCAAGTTTGTTTTAGGCCTTTCAAAAGGTTGTTAAGAGCCCTCCTTCTGCGGACAAAATAGAACTCCCTTCCGAGGCCGTACTCCTACAGAGGGGTCCATCCCCCCTTTTTTCACCCCCTCTTCAAAGCCGTACTCCTACAGAAGGGTCCAACCCTCTTTTTTATCCATCCTCTTCTGACGTCATCGTAGTCTTAGTTATCTGGAATGTCAATTAATTAGATCAATTAGGAATCTTAATCAATCAAAGCTCAATCATTAATTTCAAACAATCTGATTAATCTAATTTTGGATTGAACTTACTTGCACGATTTCGTTGTTGATTGTGACAAAACTTCAAATTCCTCCGAGCTGGGGATCGAACCAGCGTTCATAGAGTTGGAAGGCAAACGCAATAGCCAATATATTGGACGAGGCTACACACGATGGAACAGGTGGTTCATAAAAAGCTTTCCTAAGTCAATTTTGAGGGAATGGTTTTTGAAACAGTTTGCGCGGAAATGCTTTCGTGGACAGCCTATGGAAAGTGAAATGGCAACCTTTCCGCAACCTCCTTTGCTATCTGAATCCCCACCTCCTTTCCACAACCAGAGTACTTTTTTTAAATTCTTTAATGTCTGTATTATAAATGTTAAACAATTTTTTTCTCAGAAATATGCGTATTTTGCTGGTAAATGTGACTTAATAATATTATGGTGAGAATTTTTAAACTTTAGATATATTTAAGATTGAATAGACCCTATTAGAGCACTCGCACACACAAGATGCTGTTCAATATTGTTACGATATCTTTACGATGCTGTACGGCATTCAGAATACCGGATAACGTCTGGAAGATATCGTACACTATCTTGTGCTAGTAGGGGTGGTCTTACTATTGAAACTAAAATAATATATTCAATAAATTTCTTTTAAAAATATATGATTTCATTTTAACACAGTATTATGTATTCGGTTCAAAAATTCACTCTTCTTTCTTTTTTCAATCTGAAAAATCTTTCATTATCTCCTCAACTCCAATTGTCTGAAAAAAACCCGTTCAATTGGTACATACATGGCTAAGCCAACTAGGATCGCAAATCCGTTCTGATAGGTTTCAGTTTAGAGAAACTTCTCTCGCCAGCAGCAACAGTTACTGGCAGAGACAGAAAAATCCCCAGAGATATCGGTCTGAATAGTATTATTCAATATAAATGAAGGGGGTGCCAATATGAAAGGGTATTTATTTGCCGTTTATCCAGAAGCCGCATATCTATTAAATCTTTTTTTTTTTCTCTTCGAGCTCCCGTTTTGGTGTCATGGACATTTGCCCAGTTTGCTGGGACCTCGGGCCACCCCTGAACGTAGAAAGCAAGCTATTTCCAGAAAATAAAAACTTGGAATCTCTACTGATAACAAAAGAGAAAGTCTGTGTGTGTGTCTGTTGGCGCTCTACAGAACAGACCGTTTAACTTAGAGCTACCAAAATTGGTACAGGTATACTTTGGAGGGTGGGAATGTGCACACCTGAGCCATTTTCTTCAATTTTTTAATTCAAATTTTAATTATTTAAAAACTAAGCCAAATTTCGACGTATTTGGCTTTTGTCCGTTAATAACTTCTGAAAGAATTATCGCATGAAAATTATTTTTATACCAATTTAAAGTGCAAACAATTATGTTTCCAATGATATTAGTATGAGTACTGTGCAATAATTAGTTTCAATTTCATAAGGTTTTTATTGTCATTAAATTATATTTTTAATTAATTGAAATTAATCAATATTTTAACGTTTTTCCTCATTAACTTTGTAGCATATTACCAACAAAAATCATTTCACACGACTTTAAAATTTAGAAAAATAAATCCTGAAAAAAAAATTATACAAAGATCCTATATCAATTCAATATCTTATAACTCTTATCAACAGATGTATC
>BGPR01027171.1:0-20950 GCA_013235015.1 Araneus ventricosus
GACTCCCATTCTTCGTCCCCTTAAACAAATCAATGAGGGGCCAACGACTTATTTGTGACAAGGAAGTGAAGGACACTGTGGGAAACTGGATCTGTCAGCTTCTAAACTGAAGCCATTCCCTCTCTTCATTAATAAGGAAAAGGGATGCTCACAAGATAAATGCATAAATGTCCATAGCATTTGTTAATACGTGTCATAATTGAAACGTAATTAAAATATTCTTTAGAAATAAACGTAGACTCCTTTTAATTCGGTCACACATTATAGAAAATTATTTCTAAATTAAGAGCAGTAGTTAATATTTTTTAATCACGAATTCATTACGTTACGATTACATTCTACGTGCAATGCGAAATAAGTGAAGAAGTTCATCATGCTTAAGAGCATTATAGAATTTTCCAATTTACGGTGACAGGGGGGCAGGGGTTCCGTATGCTCCATTCACCTTTTATTTTTCTTCTTGTTAATTCTACATTAACCCATTATTTATCATAGTCCCTTTTTTTGGGACACTTGCTTTTTATTTCTGCCTATGCAGTGTAACTTTTAGCAGTGATTTTTGTACCTTAATATTGAACTGACTGCTATAAAAGTTACAGACTCAATAAAAATATCTTTTTCGAATTAAAAATAAATATGAATTTTAATTCAAAACTGATAAATTATTCCTAATTAAAAATTCAAAACAGGTCCTTCATGTTTCATTCATGTTGTAATATTAATAGAAAATATAATTGCAAAAGTGAAATAACAGTGGTGGCATACTGGATTAAGTACAAAATTCCAGAACTCTAAAGATTTGCTATTTAAATAAAACATTGATAATTATTGTATATCATAGTATTACATTATTACGAGTATAAATATTTTTACTTAATGTCATCTTTGTTAGAAGATAAAAATTAAATCAACAGTGAAAATCTTAAATAATTAAATGAAGCGTATTGTTATGATTTTGTTGAAACATGCATTTTTTATCACTTTCCATTGTTGAAACCATTATATTGTTATGATGTTAAAATTTCAATAAATATTTCACATTATGCAATTTCAATTTCCGAAACGCCTCGATTAAAATCCATTAGCCTATAGAAATGACCTAAAAATATATTTACAGAAAAGGAATTATATCACCCGTATGTCGCTGGCCTCATCTAAATACCATGAAAAAAATTAATTATAGTTCTCTGTCTGCAAGCTCAGATGAGAAGGACAACCTATTGAATGAAATGAGAGAAAAACAAAGTAACGAGAGCTTGACACTAGCTGTAAAACCCGAACAATTCCGTCTGCCATTCGTCTCAAGAGCAAAGGATACTGTAGTGTTGGAGAATAATAACAATTATGCCGTGTGTTTCATCGTTGGTTCAAACAGTCCAGAAACTCTTGAAATAGAACCAAGAACGGGATGCATAGGACCGGGAAAAAAGGTATATTATCAATATGTTCAAAAGAATAGGTGAAATATTCTGATTTATATGTCTCAGACACTGTGTTGCCGGGAATAACAAATGTATTCTGTCAATAACTTTCAATGAATGCACACTTTTGAAAGTTCAGACTTCTTAAATTCATATATCAATTTTCTTCATCAGAATTCCTCAACACCTAAAGGCTTTGATTTCCTTTTGTTCATTTAAATTCAAATGTCCACCTTTTATCCTTAAAATTAATTCAAGAAGAAAAAGCATTTATTTTAAAACAGGAAAAGAATTGCAATATTTTACAACGCACCAAAAATAATGAATACAGAAATTTTGACACTTTTTTTTATTAGATCTAGTTGGCTTGTCCTAAAAAATGCTTACAACAATTCAATTATTGTCTTCAAAATAGAATATTTTCGACTGTTAACGTTTAAAGTGGTTCTAAAAATTTTCTTTCTTTTTTTAAAAAATACCTTTTGATTTTTGAAATTATTGTATTCTTATTTACATAAACAGAAAAATTTATTTCCATAACATAATTATTATATTCTTATTTGCATAAACTTACCGAGCTATGAAGCTTTGAATATTTCTATTTTAGTCAATTTTAGAACATTTCAAACCCCACTTAGGGAAAGATCTGCCAATCAACGCGCGATGATCTCTCGATGCGGCAGTTTATTGGCTTAAAATAATGAACTAACTGATTCATAACTCGACCAGTTTCAGTCATAGATGAGTGGAATTTTTCTTGTTTTAAAATATTAATGTGCCAAGAATATTTTATTATATATGAATAATAGGGTAGGGGGAGTCTATAAAAATTTAGACTTGGTAATTTTTTCAGAAGTACATTTATTGACTTAAACAACATAAAATACAAGTCTTTATTTCATTTAAAGTATCTTTCGAAATGGAAGCATATGCCTGTCTCTTACAGTTTAGAAATTAGCTGATGGACCATGATTAAAGTGCACACCGATAAACCGTTTAGTTTAATAGGCCTGTATGTATAGAGGCCTTTAACAATATCTACTGAAGTTAAAACTTTATACATTCAGAATAATCCTAATTTCTATTTAATTGTTATTTTCAAACGCAAAGCTCGATTTTTTTTGGGGGGTAGGGGGCTAAATGAACAAACCTTATTAGCACAAGATTCTTTACAATATTGCTACGATATCTTCACGATATTGCACGGAATTCAGAATATCGAAATAATGTCACAGAGATATCGTACGATATCTTGTGCTGATAGGGAATAGTATTTTTCACGAGACACACATCAAATGCGCAGCACCAGTTCAATTCTAGAATCCATAACATATCTGACAGGAACAAAACGACGTGCAGTCATAGCACAGTTTAAAACCACGAGCAGTTACGGTTGTCATGCGAAAGCAATGCTACATGAATTAACTCGACTGATTAGCTTACTTGAAAACAACTGAAAAAAGACGCTTTACGAAAACAGTAATTTTCAAGTGCGTGATGGAAGTTTACTTTAAGGCATTTTTTCGATTCGATTTCATTAATTTTAACTATCATTTTAATTTAAATATTTCAACTATGTCTCATCGGTGCATTTTTTTTATTGTTACAGGCATTCATAACTGTTAAACGTCCCAAAATCGTAATAGTTACTTACAAGAACGAAAATTTAATTTTCAAAACAAAATATTGCATCATTTGCAATTCGACTGACAACTACACAATCGACTCAGACCATGATCGTGCAAGACTCGAGGAAAATACCTTTGAGAAATACAATGAAGATCATTATAGAATTTCCTGCCAAAAACCCGATAGTCACCATTTATATCACAGTAAGAAAAGGCATATGAAACCAAAAAAATCCTTTGAAATTATCAGCAGGAATGAAATTAATTTCACGCCTACTACAAATAGAGATACTTTAACAATACATCCAAAACTGCCTCAACACTCAGAAATTCTTTTTTCTCCTAATGAATTTAAATCAATTGATGAAGAATATTTTAAATCTGGCTTGTACGAAAAAGAAACATGTGATGGCAATAGATCTGAGGAATACAAGGCAATGAAAAACTTTGCAAAGTGTAGATTTAACCAATGCTCAATGCCAGCAACTGAAAGAAAGTGCGAAAAGGAAAGGTTCCAAAGTCAGTGCTACAAATGCTTTCACGGCGACCATCTCTCCCGTTACTGCTGCCAATATGAAGACAACGGTTTGTCTGTAGGAGTCGAGTGTTCAAATAAAAATAAATTCCAACAAATAGAGCACTGTGTTCGACAGAAAGATAGAAATATTTGTTCGGGTTCCATGAAAAAACGATCGAAAACTCGCAATGGTGGTCCAAGTTCTCATTGCAAGACTTCTTGCAAATGCAAGGATAATGTGTGCTTGCAAGAAAAATATTCACCAAAAAAAACCTTCCAAGACCATCGATATTCTGACTCTAAGATGAGGAAGCGAATGAAATTAGGTTTGCAAGAAAATGAAGATGAAACTACTGAAAGAAAAGAACTCAAAAATATTCCTAAGAGTTGCAAAGATCATTGTAAATGTTCTGTCTGTTCCAAGAGAAATCGAAAGATGCCAACGATCGATGCTTCTAAAAAGGTGAAAATCAAGCGTGTTGATATACCATCAAATGTAAATGAAAAAGGATTATTCGAAAGAAATGGTTTAAAAGGAATGTTCTGGTGCACAGCTGTCATACTGATAACGTTCTTAGCAATATTTGCGATTTCAATGTTTGTTGTAAGTAGAAAAGAACCTAATATTCCAGAAAATCAGATGCATTGGGATAGTTTCTTTTCAATAGCTAAAATATACAGAACTGTTATGAACCAAGAAGAAGACGAATGAAAAACAGTTAGAAAAATCATGCAATGATAAAAATATTGAATAAACTTCATAAAATTCTACTAGTTTTTTTTTCTTTCTTTTATCGTTACCATCAAATATTTTTGATAGTAAAAGCATCCTGCAATCGAAATTAAAAGATGTTTATTCTTTTGCAGTTAGGTACGAGTCAACTTTCAAAAGTATATTAATCTAACAGTGAAAAATTTAATTTAATTTTAACTTCCAGTTTTTGTATAATAATTCTTAAAGATAAGGCCTAGGTACGGAGGCAAATTTTTGAAAAAGCGCTCTAATGGACAATTTTACTTTATTTTCTGGGTCAATGTGCTACAAAACTATCAATAATACCAGTCAGGAAATTTTATATCACTTGAGATTCAGTAAAATGGAATAATTTTGGTAAAAAAATGATGAGAATTAGAGCAAAAAGCAAAACACTCTAGCAGAAATTCTAATCCATATATTCAAATTCTTTCTCTACATAGCACACTTACAGCTATGGTGAAGGCAATGAACTAGGATATAAGAAATATTTGCTTTTAGAGGAAAGTTATGGCAAGTCAAAAATTCGCTTATTCAAAATATCACAAAATGCATAGGTACAAATAACTGTAAGCAGCTGTAGATCAAAACCTATTATCTTCAGAATTATATATGTACTTCATTGCCTTTATAATACTTAAAGTAACATGTGTTCAAAATTTCAAGGATATATAATCATAATTTTTTGTGATATCATGTTTTGCGTAAGTAATTTTTGACAAAATATAAGTTTTTCAAAAAGCGCATTTAAAGTTTTCATTTGCTTTTCATTAAAAATATATTTATTAAACTTCCTTTATAATTCGCCACTTTTGTAGGATATATCTTCTTTATTCACAATCTTATCACTTTTTTTCATTCTGAGAGCCCGTAATTTTTTTAAAAAATTTTTGTCCCTGCCAAAGACTGCCTCTTAGATGTAACGATTCAATGGTTATTGAAGTTAACATATTGTTTCAAAGTATCTATTGACCAGAAAGAATTCCTAGATCATAGAAGACCATAAAATCCATCATTGAACATTAATACAGCTATTGATGTCCAAAACGTGAAGTTTGTAACTCGACAAATGTGCATTTTGGTAAAATTCTCTACAGAAGATTTTTATAACTCAAAAACTTATTTAAATTGATGTAGCTTGCAGATAGAGTATATAATAAATTAAAATAAGTAAAAGCAAATTAATTTATTATTAAAAGTGCAGTGTATTTGGTAAAACGATGGAAAATAGCTAATTTCTGTTTTCGGTTTTAGCCACCGTGTTTTATAAAAAAGAAGTCTATATCTCCGTTTCTATTTATCGTAGAAATAAAATTAACCCAAATTTAGAAAGCCAAAAAAACGGGCTTTAAAATAAAACTATAAAAAATATGAATTTCGACCCAAAACCGTCTTTCGAACGTAGTCAGATACCTTGATTTGTTTCTGTATTCTGTTATGAAGATGCAGAGACATTTTCACATCATCTCAAAAAATTATACAGTCTCTGAACTATAAGAGTATTTCCAGTGATGCATTTTTCCGCGTACTCCTATAATCTGTCAGAAAAAATTGTTATTAATTTTCTTTTTGTATTTCTAAACTCTTTCTTTCTCTTTGTATAACAGAAACAACCTTACGCAACTTGCACACACACACAAATCGATTTGCGCCGGTCGATTTTTTGCAGGTGATGTGTTCCTTGCATACGCACCGATTCGTGTCGGTCGACATTATGCCGGATTCACATCTGAATTAAATGGAAGAAGCCACAAGAAGGTTGACCGACCGAAATCGGTGCGTGCGCGAAGGACAGTAGAATTACATGTGCCACTGGAAACACCGACAAGAAATCGATGCGTGTGCAAGCGACAATAGGATTACATGTGGTATTGGGATCGCCGACAGCTGACAATGTTGGAGAAAAACAGTGACAATCGAAGACAGCCGATTGACATTTTGCCGTTGTCGGTACGTGTGCAGGCTCCCATTCAACTCTTGAAGTCACTAAAGGAATGCGGTAGACCGATTTTGTGTCGACCGACCCAAATCGTGTATGTGCAAGTAGCGTTAGCTATTATAATGAAGTTAAGCGCTCCTCTCTATAGGCGTTAATAGTTTCCCGATAACGGTGTTTGTCAAGCAATCAGGGCGTTGTGGTGTCCTTATAACAGAGTCTTTGCTTCCAGATCGGAAATTCAAGGGTTCGAGGTCGAATTCCACTAAAGAGCCTTTGCTCCTAGTTCACGTTAAATTAGAATTTAGTTAATTAAAAATTAAGCTAAATTTTTGCGTTTTTCTTTAATAACTTCCGAAAATATTACAGCACAAAATTCTTTTTACACCCTCTGAAAATTTAAAAAATTATCTTTTCATTTACATCGATTAATTTGTGCTATTTTTCTCTAATTTTAATAAATGTTTAAAAATATTTTTTGTATAATTTACAACAATACTTTTCATTGTTGCAATGCATTTCAAATTGCTTTTAATGTATGTTGAAATAAATATTTAAATGCGTGTTACTCTTCCATTGTTGGAAGCTAAGAAAATATCTAACTTGATTTTGCTTTCTTCTTTTATTTGATTAATTTTTCTGTGAAATCTGTAAAGGAAGTCCTCAAGATAGTAAATGTTTGCGATAGCTCTTTTTTAATTAAAATGGACATGGACCACGTTTCTTTTTCAATAATTTATTTTAAAACTTAACATAGGTAAAATAACAAAACAGAAGAGAGACTGTGGCTAAGTAGTAATTAATTATTAAATTATTAAACAGTGGAAATAAACCATATTTAAGACTATACGATCTCGCTTAGTAGGAGATACAAATATAGACATTTAATTCAAAATACTTCGCTTGATAGGAGATAAATATGGTCTCCTGCTTAATAGAGGAGCACCGGATTTTGAGTCCAGCTATCAACAACTCTTCGCTAGAACTCGTGGGTTTGTCTCTTCGCCACCCACTTGGGGAAGGCGCTGCAATCGAGACTAAACAGTAAGTATATCTATATATATATATATAACGCTAAGGCGGAAAAGGACGTGGTGGAGAAAAGGGATAATTTCTCTTTTGTCGATGGCAACTTCTGTTACCAAACAAAACCGAAAGCTTCCGCCATGTTAGGCATAACTTCATAGGAATAGCCTGTTACTATACTTGTTGCGGTGTAAAATAACTTTTTCTCGCAAAAAATGAGTTTAAGACGTAGAGTTCACAATATTTCTTACAATATAATGAAACTTTGGATGAAATGAATCAAAAGAGATCAATTAGAAATGAAGGAGATGACTTATGAAATCCAGAGAACGTTCAGGTCAAAGTCAAAATAGTTTGTCAGCGACTTGGGTTTTTCTAAAAAAAGTTTGAATCTAAAACTTGCAAATAAATTTTAGCAAACCTTTCCCTCAATCTAAAATTCAGAAATCTTTAAAATTCCAAACTACGATATAAATGACAGTTGAAATAAGAAAACCCCTGTTTCACTGTCCAGCCGTGCGTTCCGATAGTACAGTTGTCAAGGCATTGAGCTTGCAATTCAACGAGGACCGGGGTTCGGTCCCTGGGTGACAACATTTTTCACCGAGTGTTTTCACTCACCATTATTACCGTCTTCTGCTAATAGATTTATTTTTTTTAATCCTTGAAAATTAAAAACTTCCAAAAAATCTTTACACATTTTTCTTACATATTCCTAAGCACTCTTTTCCTCCATCCTCTTTGCTGCACAGCTAATATTTTGCATATTTTAAGTTTCAGATAATATTTTCCGAAAACTTATGGGAAAATATTTTTTTACTAAATTTTATTCCTTTTTTTCCAAACATGGTATATTATCCTATAAATTGAAAATAACTCCTAATGTAAACTCCATCTCTCCAATTTACAAATGTTCTAAATTAAGAAAAGAATAAAAACTGTTTCTAAAAACACTGTTTTATTAGTGTACTAAAGAGTATTTTTTTATTTTAATTATTTTCTACATTTTAGTTTTTAATTTAGAATTCATTATTATAAGTATAATTTTTTTTAACAATTTCTTCTTAAATTCGTAAGCAGATGGTGCTACTGGCATAAAATAAGTTACTCGGTTAACTGATAATAAAATTCTGAAATAATTAAAATAGTGTAGTGTCATCAAGAAAACACGAATGTACAAGTTAACAGAATGGAAAATACCTGTAATTAACATTTTATCCGTTACTACCGTACCTGCAATTGACGTTTCATCCGCCCGTGCAGTACATACAAATAACGTTTTATTCAAACGCACGATACCTGCAAATAACGTTCTATTCGATCCCACAGTGCCTACAAATAACGTTTTATTCGAACGCATAGTGCCTGCAAATAAGGTAGGCTAAGGTTCAGGACCAAAAAATTTTATTCCTTTTACATTAAGATGAAAGCATTAAAAGGAAATCAGCTTAAGATTTTTATTTATTCGTAATATTGTCTTTTTTTATGTTCATAGTGCTAAGATGTCACACCACAATGTCTTTCTTAATAATATTAAATCTAATTTGTTTTTAGAATTAATTTTTAGAATAATTATATTTGTTTTAATTTTGCAACAACTTTATGTATTTGTTTATTTATGCACTTTTATAATTCTCTTTGAAAGTTTTATTTCAAGAAAAATATCTTTTTTGAGGCTAAAGCATCAGAAGCAAAATAAAGCTGATTCATAAAGATATATACATATATATATCAAAACAAACTTAGAAACACAAGACAAATATATATATATATATATAAAGATTTTACAATAATTGCACCATGACACGCAGTGTCTTCACTGTAGCGAGCGAAGCGAGCAGGGTTTGCGTGGCAAATCTGGGAGGATTGCAACTCAATCCTCCTGGGGGTTGGAGAACTTTAACAAGCAGGGGGTAGAACCCCCTAGTAATGAAATAATCTATTAAACTGAAAGATTATCGTTGCTATAGGTTAATTTTTTTTTATCAGCGTGCTTTAAGCCAATTAGCATGCTGCTGGCCGTAAAATGTGCCGTGCCAATTTAATGTTGAAATCAAATGCATATTTTACGTTAATGTAGGAAAGGAAGAGAACAAATGCAAGGCTACGAAAAGAACGCGGGTTAAATGTCTGCAGCAATTTGAAGTTTAAAACTACTTTGTTAAGGGAACCATGAATATAAAATTATGCATAAGAGATTCAGTTGAATTTTTTTATTCCCGGCGATCAAGCTGCTCGCCAAAGGCTGCCAGTATATAAATAAAAGATCAAATAAATAAAACAATTCTGAAACAAAGAAAACTGTTTCTATGAAAGTGTAAGAAGAAACTATAACTAACAGGATAAATATTATACATTGCTATGGACTTTATTACTTTTCCTTCAAGCTGATTCATCCACATGGTTAATATTAATGTAACCCTATTTTATAAATGATAAAAGGTGGGATGAAGAATTTCCCTAGAAGCTAACCAATGGCGAATCCAGGAGGGTTATGGGGCTGCGCCCCTCCCCCTAGTTAAGCCAGAATTCTTGATTTTACTTAAAATCTCTACAACTGTTTGTTCTTAATCTCCCTTAAAAAAAATACCGTGACAGCATTGTTTTCTGGCTTGACAAGCTCGAAAGTTTTCCTACTTTTCTAGTCATTCCACTTGTAGCCTTGACGCGGTCGAAGACATATTTTTGCTGGTTATATCATTGTATTTTTTATTAAATTATAGAAAGTATTGTAGTGTTCTTTATGATTCTTAATGGCAGGTGAGCAATGTCTTTAAAGTTGAAGTGTTTTGGTTCACATAAGTCATGTAGTTTGACATTCGTCACGACGGTACAAACTTTTTATGTCCTCAGACCCCACGGACCCAAATCCTGGAGTCATCAGTGAAGCTAACTTTAAAAAAAATAAATCTTGCTATTTTTCTTTTTTCAATATGAACCATTTGCAGAGAAGTAAGAAAACGGAACAATCATGGACATTTTATTCAAATTCGAGATACTTTCTAAATTTGGGGCAAAGACTCGAAAATCGGGAGTGTAGCGGCTAATCTGTGTCGTATGGTTACTTTATTCTTATGGCAAAAATTGGAATGGACAATTCACTTTTACTTTACTTTTATTTAAAACTAGACGTCTTTGGCAATCAGCTGATTCATTGGGATTACTGGGTGTGAAAAATTACAATAAAATATTTTATGCTTTGCTTGGTCATAATGGCTCTGCCTGCAAAGTATTTTCAAATTTCAAATTTTAGAAGCCTTACACCTGTTCTATTCATTATGCAATGCACCTTCCTAAGTTTCTATATTTGTCGTCTCACCTAAAATTTCAGCTTCAGTCTGAAACAAGAAATGATTAAGCTTCAACTAACACAATGACTTATTACTGAATCGAAACACGCTCAAAAAATTATAAGGATAATAAGTGAAATCATTCATCATCGTAGTTTTCTTGTGTAATATTATAAGGATAATAAGTGAAATCATTCAGCATCGTAGTTTTCTTATAGGGATAATAAGCGAAATCATTCAGCATCGTAGTTTTCTTGTGTAATATCGAATATGTTTCAAAATTTTTGTTTACTGATTGAATAAAAAATCAATAAAAAAGTAAAACTTCAAGCTAAATGTGCAATAATATCTTTTTTATACACACCAACAAAACAACAGTGTTTAGAAACCTGTGAACTAAAAACGTTTTCCACGTTGCTTACTTTTCAAGTTAAACTTTAACTGTAATTACCACAAATATTTAAAAAAATAAAATTTTATTAAAATCATGCTTTGAAAGAAAAGCTACTCAATATGCAAAAATAAACTAAATCTTCATACCTTGGTTATTAGCAAAAGAAAAAAGATCCAGGATAAATATTTGTGGCAACAATAAAAACAATTTGAATTTCATTCAATAATGAAAAGTATTGTAAAATGTGCCTATTTTTTTCGGCAGTTAACAAGGAAAAATTTCGAAATATTTTTAATGAATTAAAATTCTAATTAATATTGCAAAATATCTATCTGATGTGCTCGTTCCCACTCTCCACAGTATGCTTGTGCCAAATTTGGTAGCCGTCAACAGATATACAGAGAGAGAGACAGACACGCATTCTCTTTTATTAGCAGTAACTAGCCGCCTTCGGCGACCAGCTGGTTTGCCCGTTTAAATTAGTTTTTATTTTCGTATTTTATATTAATTATAACATTCTCCGTCGCGGTTTCAGCCCCGATAACTCAGGAAAGATGAACAAAAAACTGAATATTTTATTGTATTTGGCAGATAGTAAAATATAAACAGAAGTAAATTTTAAAATGCCAGCAATACATTTCTGTATAATCACAGCTAACGAAACTTGAAAACTGCGCTGCAAGTAACTCTCACTCAATTCATCTATCACTCATCCGTAGAAAGATTAACGCTGAATATGGTAGCAAAAGCCGAACATGCTGAACGCCCCGTGTGAACCAGACTGGGTGGAAAAAGTGAGGCTGTATGAAATTTATAGACATCTAAAAGACCCAGGAGTATAAGAGGTAGACAATACAATTTTGAAAATATAAATAAAAATTATTTAGTTTTCCAAACACTATTGCTTTTGAATAATTCCTAGGTTCAGGCAGCTAAAATGAAATAAAAATTTAATTTTTCCCTAAATAAGCAGGAGGGCGACTGATCCTCCTCGCTTTCCCCCCGACTCGCCGCCACTGGTGTGCACTATGTCTGCGCAGCATTTCTCCCTTGATCGTAACACGTCACCAACCGTCCCTCACACACACACACACCCGTGCTATAAATATAGCCGTGACCTTGAGGAACCATGATCTACGTCGTTGCTCCGCACCATTTTGTTGCTGAAAATTGTATTGGAAAAAATTTTCAAAAATTAATTTAAATTAAACAGAAAGTCGCATTGAAATAAAATCGGTGGCATTGAAAAGCTAATTTATTTAACTTTAAGATGATGTTAAAATGATTCTTGAGCGACAATATGCTCTGAAGTTATTGCGGAAAAATTACAGTATACAAAAATTTGAAAGCGTTTCCATGCCTCATAATTTTAAAATGGCAGGAAATCATGGGAATAAATGACTGAAGAGAGGATAAAAATCATTTCAGTCTACCTCACACACACACGAAAAAAAACCTGAAATCAAATATCTGTTGCCACGCTTTATAAAAATATTGCTTTGAAGCAGATGCGATAAAATATTTCAGCAATGCAATGAATACTAAAGTGATAATTCTGTTTTGGAGTTAATTTCCCAAGAAAACAATTTATACTATCACAACCGTAACAATTGTAAAAGCGCGTGAATAAAAAATTCGCTTAAATAATGAGATGGTTTAAATTTTTATTGACAATAAAAACATTGTTACAATCCATGTTTTAAAACATTTTGAAACATTAATTAAAATTGAACAATATGTCGCATGGAAATAAGATAGGTGTCATTGAAAAGCTAATTTTTTTATCTTTAAGATGATGTAAAAATAGTTTTTGTGCGATAATAGGTTCCGAAGTTATTCGGAAAAACTTTAAAACTTAAGGTAATTTTTAATTAATTTAAATTCGAATTAAAATTTCGAAAAACCCTTTCTTAGTGAGCACCTACTAAGCAAGAAGCAACCGTCTGCCAAATTTCAAGTTTCTAGACCTCATGGTTTGGGAAATTTCGTGATGAGTGCGTCATGATATTTCCCTTTTATATATATAGATTGGATTCACTTTTCAATCCAACATTTTAAAAAATTAAATCTATTTAATATTTTTTTATTATGAACTATTAAATTAAGGACAAATCCGATGCACACATTCAAGTTTTATATTGTCTTCAGGTGTTTGCCCATCTTTAAAATTGTAGGTGCAGGGGCATGCAATGGGGTTCAATTTAACCTTCTAGCAGGCACGCCCTCTAAGCCAACATGAAAAGTGGTGCGTATTTCCTAGATACGCCATTAAAAAATATCAGTTTTTAAGAGGATATTTATTAAAATTTGGGGCTAAAAAAAACTGGGTAAGGATTAATAAGTAGGGGAACAGCGGGTAATATGGGCCACTTGAGGAAAATTTAATATAATATCTATGAGCTTTTACTTTGATAGTTGGAATGACCTATAACTGTTAAAAATCTTTCTTTGAACACTCTTCTCTTCATGTTGATTACATTAAACAAATTTATCTAAGCTATGTAAATTACATGTGACAACTAATTTTTAAGTCGATAATTTACAAAAATTTAATATGTCCGATAGTATGGACCATACTAAAAAACACAAGGTTACAAATAAAAACGAATACTTTTCTTGTCTACAAATGGATATATTTTGATTCTGTATCCAAATTACAGTAATAGAAAGAGTTTTTCTTACATTTCCATCGTTATCTTATTAGTTATTTAATCTTAGTAAGTTATTAGTTATTTAATTTATTTTTCTTCTTTGTAGGAGTTTTTGCAATAAAGTAAGATAAATAATAACACTAGTTTCATAATTTTATTCTTACCCGTAAAAGTGCAAGGAGTAGATAAGAAGTATTCGAAGCAACCACTTCCCAGATAGCAATTTTACCAAAGTTGCAGCAAGCTTGCTGTGCAAAATCTGAAAGCTTGCAACAAATTTGACATGACAAGAGTGCAAGCTTGAAACAAGCTTTCAGCACGTTAACGTCAGCTTTGAAGTCACCACGTGACGAACTTGCAGCAAGCTTGAGCTATGTTTGCTATGAGCCACACAACCCAGGATAGAACTCGCGACCTAGCGCTTGCTAAGCGGACGCTCTAACCACTCGGCCAGATAAACACTGAGAGGAGAAGATAGATTTCGCTAATACATCGTTCGATTCGATTCGTATACGATTTATTTTAAACTCTTTTCTTGATTTCATTAATTTTTTAAATTTTGTGTTGATGAAACACGAACATGATTTGAAATCAAAGAGAGAGCGATTTTCGTTAATAACTACGTTCTGCTAGTAGAATAAATTATGAAATTAGGATTCAAAAGTAATTACTTTTAAAATGGGACAAAATGTAAGTTATTATTTTTCAACAAACATTGACTGTTTTTCAGGTTTAATTTTGTTTATAAACGTTAAAATTTTAACATTAAGAAAAAGGCGATATGGTTTTCTTTAAAGTGCGAGTTCTATATTTAGTAAAAAGATGGAAAATGTTTCAAATTTTTTTTATAAAAAAGTTAGTTTTTTCACAAATTATCATTGATTTATTGAATTAAGAAAAAGGAGGATTGTCTAGGAGATGCTATTAAAAATCGGATGTTTTTTTAAAACTGAGACAAAGATAATTATCTCTTTTGTGCTATCATCTTTGCATCAAGCTTGTTTTGCAAACTCACAGCAAGCTTGCATTGCAAGGAGGGGTGGCGCTAGTTGTGACGGCGAACTTGTGGCAAACTCGTTTTGCAAGCGAGGGTGGCGATTCTGCATTGTTAGTTTGCCACAGTTTCGCTTCAAGTTTGACGTGTCAAATTTGCCATGACAAGATAATATCAAGTAAAGATCAAACTTGCTGCAAACGTACGTGCTATCTGGGTTATAGGGTCACAAATAAAAGAAATATCTTGAGGAACGAAACAGAACAGTTATATCAACCAGTATCTGCACATGGCAGACTATTGCTGTACTATAGGCAAAATAATGGGTTGCTATCAACTGGCAGGCCCTAGGAATACCAGGTGCCCATACTATCCACCATTCTCCTACAATTATTTTAAATATTTTTTATTTAAAAAGGAATGGTAACATTGTAAACATAAAACACAAAAATAACATAAAATGACCAAAGAATTAGGTGAATGACGTGAAAATAAAATAAATGAAATGGCCAATATTTCAACTGAAATATTTGCAATTGTAACATAAAACCGTGAAGACAATAAGGAAGTAAAAAGCAATTGGAATTTAGATATAAAAAGCAGGAAGTCAGTTTCATGTTCATATCATTATAATGGTCGCGTGTATCTCTGAAACACAAATAGCAGATTCGCAGAATCCTATCAACGCCTCGAATTCTAGTTTCACAATTCTTATTTACGCTGCGATTAAGTTACGCTTATTGGTAAAATCCTACATATATTTATTTCTAAATTTAAAGGGGGCTTCTTACAAATTTAAATGCAGATGATTGTTTCAGAAATGCAAATTCAACAAACGAAAACTGCGAAATACAAATATTTATCTAGTAGTACATCATTCAATCGTCATGGTAAAAAATTTGCAATTTACGCATACTCTTACTCAGTTTCATTGGTCGATAGCTGCAACTACTGACTTTATAAAGAAGGGAAACTTGAAGAAAGGAAAACTTTAGAAAGTGAAAAATTAAAGCATCACAGGAAAATAGCTAATGCAGAAAGATATTAAATTATTTGTTATCAGTGGAGTGCATAATATTACTCTTTACCTAAAGACAAAGGCGGCTTGTCTTTTAGGGCTGCAAACTTTCAGAACCCACTAAAATTATTTTAAAAATTCGTATGCTTTTTTTATTCATATTTGCTTACTTCTCCAATCTCGTTTGATGTTCAACGAAAATGGAAAAGTAATGAAAACGAGAAAAGTTGAGAAAAACAAGTAAGAGAGACATAGAATGGGGCTGCACACCAAATCGTTTTGGAAAGCACCAAAATGTGCTTATTGCTAAAAATTAAATGATATGAATAGCGACGGCGAAAAGATATCCCTCCTGTCTTAGAGTCCTTCTTAGTGAGAACTGGAATTTGGAATGTTCCTGTTTGGGGCCCGGCCAACTAATGATGTTTTTTCTCCCCCCCCCCCGGGCTCACCCAAGGTTTTTCTTCGCGATCTTGATTTGTTTTTGCACCTGTTTGTTCTTAATCTCTTTTTCAAAAATAAAATGTGGCAACATTGATTTCTGGCTTGAAAGGCTCGAAAATTTGCCCGCTTTTGCTAACGCTACATTACATTCGTACTTGTAGCGTTAACGCGGTGGAAAACATTTTTTCACTAGTTATTTCATTGTGTTTTTATTAAATTATAGAAAGTATTGTAATGTCTTTTGTCATTCTTATTGTCAGGTGAGTAGAGTTAATGTGTTTTGACTTACCTAAGTCATGAGGTCACGACGATGCAGAATTTTTATGGCCTCAACCTCTTCCAGACCAAAATCCTGGATTCGCCACTGCCAGAGAACTTTAGCACCCGAATTAGCGTGGCAGTCTCAGACGTTCGTAAAATGCCAGGAATCTTGGAACGTGTACGCTATTCATTCCTTCGCCAATGTATTGCAGCTAGCGGTCTCTCAATTAAGCATTTGTTGTAAAGTATGTGATAATAAAGATCCTTTATGCTTGATTATTCGTCTTTACTACGTTCTTCATTTTTGCCATGCTGGCACCCTTTCGCGGTTCGCCGCTTGCTATCCGATCCCACATTACAGGGTGGAAGTTGTTAATTTTTGAGAGTTCTATCACTCCTGGTTCTGGTCATCAGTTTAGTTACACCCTGTACAGGGCGCCAAATAAAATCCTGATCCTTTTAAAGGATGTGAGAAAACCTCTTCGCGCTGATGTGAGAAAACCTCTTTACGCTGATGTGAGAAAACCTCTGATGTAAGTACGCTGAAACATCTGATGTACCCTCTGAAAAACGCTGATGTAGTATATGGAATTTTGGAGAGTGAGGAGCCTTCTCAATTATAATATTCCTCAAGTGAGCACGATTCAAATTTACGAAAACCTTTCTACTATGGCTTCCAGGTACCTTGAAAGCTGAACGTTATTTAGACATTTTAGATATATTAACACTCTAACCGGAAAATATTTTCAATACCCGTTTACTTAAAATGTACTTTAGAGGTCATAATGATCGATAAACCGGTCAGAGGTTTTGAAGTAACACCAACGTTATTTTGGGACGAACTTCATGATTTTGAACCATAGTCTGTTGACGAGAACGACACTTCAGCTGGTACCTCCTTCTCCAAGCTTCCGCACCACGCCAGCGGAAAGACATTTGACTCTCTACATCTCATTTAAAGTGTCCCATTCCCACAAACAAGATGGAATTTTAGTGGAATCGCATTTCGTATATGAAATCCTCCTGTCCCGAAGCCGAGATCATACCACCAGACAACCGTGGCTCTAATTTTATTAGGGAAAAAGCTAATTACATTTTATTTTATATGACGAATACAGTTTTCAATAAGATATAAATATTTCTTGAGTTTATAATTAATAAATAGTTCTGTATGTGAGTTGCATGTATACATTTTCAGTTTCTGAATTCAAAACATCCTAGTGATGAAAATAAATCAATAATATTGCTATCATATTTAATTATAAAAAATTAAATATTTATAGCAATATTGTAATTAATAAAAATATAGTTATAATGATTAATAGTATGCGAAATTGTATTATTTTTTAACATAATGACTAACTAACGGTTAGAAATGTACAAGTACATATGAGTGGTACTTTCAGAGGACCTCTAAAATCCTGTTCCCATGATCAGTGGTTCGTCGTTCCACGTCCGTCTTTGGGAATTTGTTTCCGGTCGGGACTCGACCAGCCGCACATTCCTCAAGGCGCATACAAAATCTACAACAGTCCATAGGGACTATACTGAGGTCATTGTCCGTCAAATCGCTTCCTTTGATGTCCAAGCATTTACTGACATTTCTCCGGAACGTTCGATACACCCCACAAACTCTGAAGGAACAACTGTTCTTTAATGTTCCACGACTCGAAATGAAGCGTACTTCGAACAAAGAACGTCGAACCAATGAACATGGGAACATGGCTTTAGAATTTCAGCGACGTCGGACCCCAACAAGCTTAATCCGCCATTGATTGAACGTCAGCACACATGTCATCTAGAATTCTACTGTATTTTGTCTTAATACAGTTAAATATAGGGGTCAAAATTTTGGACATTTGTCAGATCCCTCACAGAAAATATCCCATTTTGCTTGCCAGGGGGTAACCCTTGATAACGTCCCCATGCCGGATTATTATATTATTTTGCTTCAGCTTTTTGTCGCTTTATTCTGTTTGTTGTATTTTTGATGAATTGTCTGAATACGTGTTGAGACGTAATACTAAAAACAGCAAAAGTCTTAACCACGATAAAAAGCAGGCGCCATCAATTCCAAATTAAACAGGCAGGTCGCATTTAACGTGTGCCATGTGAGCATGAATTGTTCCTGTTCTCTAGTTAAAATCAGAATGACTATTATATAAAAAAAGATTTACTCTGTCTACATAAATGAATCGTTAATTAACAATCGATGTCGTGTTCAAAAAATTCGTCATATATTCTGCCTAATGAAAATTAAATATTTTTTGCTATTCTTTCTGTGCATAATGAAAAAACCGTTTAAGGTTTTATGATATATTTTGCATTAATATTCATTTTACAGTCGTTAAGGGGGTCTCATGATATACGTTTTGTTCTTTCTCTTTTTATTTTTCGACTTTTTAATAATTTTACATTAAATCCAGAATTTCAAAACTCAAAAACAATACTTCGTTATAGAATTGATACTTATTCCATATCATTGAATCGCGCTCCCTCCTGAAAAAATGTTTTTAAATATGAACATATATTTTAAAATAGATATTAAATCAACAATGAAAGTTTCAAATAAAGAAAAGAACCATTTATTGCGCAGAAACATACATTTGTTGTAAAATTCACACAATGTCCCTTAGCATTGTTATACTATTTTATTGTTATATGATTCAAAGTGGAAGGAACAATTCACATTCGGTAACTTTAATTTCTGAAATGTCTGAATTAAAGCATATCACCCAATAGAAATGATTTAAAAATCTAATTGCAAAAAAAGAATTATGTCACCTATATGCCACAGGCATCATTTGAATACTACGAAAAAGTTTTATTACAGTTCTCTGTCTTCAAGCTCAGAAGAGAAGGACAACCTACTGAATGAAATGAGAGAAAAAAGAGGTAATGAAAGCTTGACTCTAACTGTAAAACCCAAACAATTCCGTCTTCCATTCATCTCAAGAGTAAAAGCTACTGTAGTGTTAGAGAATAATAATAATTCTACCGTGTGTTTCATCGTTGGTTCAAACACTCCAGAAACTCTTGAAATAGAACCAAGTACAGGATGCATAGACCCAGGAGAAAAGGTATTAATATCAATCTAATTTTAAAAATTGACGAAATTTTATGATTTATATTTCGGACGCAACGTTGCTTTAGAAATTAACACTTTCGGCTTAAAATTTAAATTTAGGTTTCTTTATCAGAATTTCATGATTCCAAAAGATGATTATCCGTTACTTTTCTGAGTTCAAATAACCGATTTTCTCTCTTAAGAGAAATTTAATTTCAAAATAAAGAGGAATTATATAACATTCTACAAGACAACAAAACATCGAAACTTACAAACTTAACTTATATTTTTGACATTTATTTACTTATTTTAGGTAGCATGCCCTAAAAAATTATTTAAACAATTAATTTATTATCGCCATAGTAAAATATCAAACAATACGAAAGTTTACAGAAATTCTAAGTCGAACTTTTTTATTTTTAAAAATATCGTTTGCTACATCAAATTAATCATTTTTTTATTTCCGTAAACCAAGAAACACTATATAAAAGCACATGAAGCAAGTCCTATAATTAATACTTGATAAACATATATAAATCATACGCGAACAGTCTTAATTTTGATAGTTTGAATTGTATTGATTTGAATACATTTGTCTTAACGTAGCTTTTCCAAATCTTTTAATATGTTGAACTGAACTTTTCATATCGGTTTTACTCGCGCCTCTCTAGAATACTTTTTATACGTGTTTTGAGTAATTGTAACGACCAGTTTTCATACGTAACATCATTATGAGTTACGTTTTTGAATCAACTAATTCATTTCAAATCATTAAGACATTTAACAGTGAAGCAGCAGAAATAATACTTAGGAATCGTTTAGCTTATTTTATGAAAAAAACGCTTAAACTAACTTCATAAAATTCTAAGAAATATGAATATTTTTAGATATAGTTATTTTTAGATAAACAATAATACGTACTTTAAGATTTTTTGAGTTGATGTGATTAATTTTAGAAATGCAATAGATTCGAAAATTAAATTGGGTCGCGTATATCAGACGGCCAAGAATTAAACACATTATTCATTTTATTCTTTATAATGTGTTATTTAACAGATAATCTATCTTGAAAATTAACATTTTTATTACCTTAGCAGCAAAAATATGAGAATGGAGTCAATTAATGCTCTCGTCCAGAACAACGCGCCAATTTAATTTTGGAATTCATTGCGCAGCTTCTATGAGGAAAAGGATTTTCTGTAAAGATATAGTTTAAAAACCGTGTAGATAATGTTAGATGACAGTCATAATTATTTTTGTCTCACGAAAGAGATGTAATATGAATTGAACCCATTGTGTAACTTACTATATAGAACTATAATATGAATTTACAGTGAATGATGAAATTTATTACCATTCAATGCTATTAATTTTAACTACCATTCTAAGTTAAATGTTTGAAACATGGCTCATCAGTGTTATTTGTTTTTTTTTATATATTCCAGGCGTTCATAACTGTTAAACGTCCTAAAAAGGTATTAGTTACTTACAAGAACGAAAATCTGATCTTCAAAATAAAATATTGTATCTTTTGCAATTCGACTGAAAA
>BGPR01027172.1:0-20950 GCA_013235015.1 Araneus ventricosus
ATAGAGATCTTAAGCCATTTGCGTCCGTAAGGGGAATAATCCCTACATGAAAAATGATAATTATCACTAGCAGCGCAAGAATGCGTTCGTGACAATGTTCGTTTATCATTAGCCACCGAAATTCACGCTGCAACGTATTATTTCGCTTATGCGTATGCAAATAGGTTAAGTGCATTTCTACAATAAATGAAATTATTTATTTAAGGCAGTGAAGAGGAAGAAAAGAGCCAATAAAGTTTTGTGAAATTCATGCGAATATTGATTATATGAAAACTTTTTTAAACCAACGGGAGTGGTCTCCACTCAACTTTCTCATATACTCCTAACACATGTAGAAAAAAAATGAGCTAAAAGGCAGTCAAAAGAATATTAACTCCTAACATAGTGGTGAAAAAAAAAGCGAAACGAATAAATGTAAAAATAAGCTGATTTCCGAAGGTCGTCCAACGCGGAAGTGGAATTAGAAGCCGGCGACATTACCAATAGGGCTGGGTGTAAGACAAAGAAAACAAAATTTGCAATTTGAATGTCTTTTATAAACCGATTGACACAAAAATTGGACACAAATCTACCATTAAGGTAAGAATGCCACATAACAAATTTCACTTATTAAAAGTAGTTTTTAAAGAAGTGAGTGCGTTCAAAAGTATGCGATTATACAGACCGACAGACAGTAAACCCTTTGACGGATTTGGTCCAAAATTTGATACAAGCCTACATTCCAGATGGTAAAAATGTGTACCAAATTTTATCCACCTAGCTATTTATGTTTGTGAGTTATCGCGTTCACATTAACACGGACATACCGACAGACAGACTTCCCTTGGACGGATTTTGACCAAAATTTGATAGAAACCTAGAAATTATGTGTAAAGACGACATACCAAATTTCATCCCTATAGCTTTAATAGTTTTCGAGTTATCGTGTTCAGAGACAGACATAATTCCAAAATTGTGTTTTTCGGACTCATGGAGGTCTAAAACTCGAAGATTCGTCAACATCTCGAGTTCGAATTTTTTGACGTTTACAATACTTTCTCTTTGTATACTTGATATACGAGAAATTAAAAATAAATTATGACAAAAAACATGCAGCAGAATATTCCATCTCTTTCTGTCCTAGATAAAACGTACCGACATTTTTGTTTTTCGTTTTTCAGTTCCAATTTGTTGCTGGCATAGACTCTCAAGCAAATGTTGTGCTCGCTATCGATGATATAAAACTTGTAACAGGAAACTGCCCAGAAGCCGGTAGGTACATTTCTTTTCTTAAAACGATGAAGGTAGTAAAAATATCTACTCAATGGAATATATTCTGGCCAAAGGTATTGAACAATTTGTAAAATGAAAAACAATTGTGTTAATATGTATAGAATGGTTCACAATCAGTTGTGGAGAATCGTGGGAATTCACATTTTACAGTAAAGATTGATCGCGAGAGCATTTAGGGGATAGACCTAAAAGTGATGAAGAAGGAAAAAATTTAGGTGCACCCCATTTCACGGAACGCTGATAATGATTTGCAACGTTCGTCAATGGTTTTGTTTACGCAGAGGCGGCCCGAGGTAATTTTACCAACAGGGCAAGACAACAATTTGGGGCCCCCCCCCCCAACCAACGTAATTTTTAAATTCTATATTGTCTGTATTTTAAATGCCCAACAAAAGTTTATTTAGAAATATGCATGTTTTACCTGTAAATATGACTTTATAATGTTATGGTCAGAATTTTTTTTAATTTCAGAAATATTTAAGAATATGAGGAAGTCTTACAGAAACTAAAATAATGTATTGAACAAATTTATTTTAAAAATATATGATTTTTTACAATATTGTAAAGTCTCTACATAGAACACTTTTCTTGCCTTTTTATCTGCAAAATCTTTCACAATATTCTCAGTATCAATGTTCTTCAGAATGTCCCGTTCAATTGATATGGTTTCCAAACAAACTAGTCGCTCCTGCGACGTGCTAAATCGCAGATATGTTTCAATCAGTTTCAGTTTCGAAACCTTCTCTTGCCAGTAGCAATAGTTACCTATAGAGTCAGAAAAATCCACTGCGTTAATTTTATAAGATACGCTTAATTCTTTAGTGGCTTTCTGCTATTTTTTTTAATAAGATACGGCCTTATTACTTAGGAATAATGTCGAGCATTTCACAAACATTACTAAGTAGGAAAAATCTAAGATTGAAAAAAAAATTGAGACACGCCTTTTACGCTTAGGAGGGCAGTATAGGCAACGTAAATTTTTGACCCCAGCCACTTTAACTTTACTGATTCAAATTTAATGTCTAAATAAGCAGTTTTTGAGCAACAAACAATATGACAAACTGAAAGAAAACATTTATTTGAGGGTAATAGTGAAAAAAAAAATGTTTTAAATCTCGAGTATAAAAAAATTTGAATTTAAAAATAATTTTAAATAAAATGGTTAAAAAATTTCAAAACTTTTTAATACAAATTTGAATAATTTAATACAAAGTATCCTAAGACTGTTGAAATACGACCTATTGATCTGCTAATAAATTCGAAAACATTAAAAATATTCCAAGCGTAATTTTCTGAATTTAAACGACACTATAGATTTTAAGTCCAGTAAGTTCTAGAACACATTTCTTGTAAATCAAATGGGAGCCCTGAAAATAATTTTAAAAAAATAATAATATCGGGGGCCTCCTCAAAGTTGCAGGGCCGATAGGCAGTTGCCTACTTTGCCTATTTGATAATCCGGCCCTGATCATATATCTTGCTCATCGATATAAAACTTGGATTTATTACTTTTTTTTAGCCGTGTTGCATTTTTTTTTTAAATCACAAACTTATCAAGTAAAAAAAAATTAAAATTTCTGTGAAATAATTTGTAATTTTGCAAGTTTTCTTCTAACGTTTAGCACATTCTGATGATTGGAAGAAATGTAATGGGAATTTTATACGTACAAAATTGGTTTTCAAAAAACAATTTGAATATTATTATTTCAATAGTAATACTTATGTTAAAATCCAAAAAACGTTATTACTCTCAGTACTGTTGTCTATATTTTTGGTTTGCAAACTGGTTTTGGCGTCTTGTTCATCGCTAGATTCTTCACAGTCACTTAAAACGTTTTTCAAATGTTCTACTGCTTCTGGTTCAAGTAATTGCAGCTTTGCTTGCTCTCGCACTTGGTCCTGGTAAACGAGTTAACTTGTTAACTGTACTTATCTAGCTTACCAAAATCCTATAAGTTCTTTTAAGGGGCTATAATGGCGGACAAAAATGTTCCAACAAAACCAACACAACTTTTGTTATAACTTAACCCATTGCGCACTTTTAAGATTTCTGTTCAGTAATGTATAAATATAATTTTTAAAAAATAACTAAAATTTCATTTATGGCATCTTAATATTTTGTATAATTGACAATGTTAGTATTCTCAATATCGAATATTTATATTTTGCAAATAGATATTTAATTCTAAAAATTTTAAAATAACATAGTACTAGAATCATTATAACAAAATTACCTGTGGTGTTGAATTCACAGGAACGTTTTGTTCTTGGTTCGAACTATAAGTTATATTGTCGTTCTTAAAATTCACTGGATTCTAAAGACCTTCTCTGGATTAAATATTTTCTATTTTGATGATTTTTTTTCAAAATAGACGCCTGCTTTTCGTGGCTGCTATCCGTGCCTTTCTTTTCTTATAAAACGTACGTGATTGTTTCTTTTTTTCAGACATTTTAGCGAAATACACAACACTTATAGGCATATCATTATTCAGAAGAAAAATAAAGCGCGACATTCATCAGTTTTTCTTTCAACACAGTGTGCCAAAACGTTTCTTCAAAATAAGAATCCGATGAGAAATGGTGTAGGCCAGGGGGAAAGTTACATTTTTATCAGGTTTAATATTTTTTCGGCACACTATACCATAAAACTGAAATACAATAGTAGGTTAGGGGGAACGAGCCTCTCGGACCAAATGGAAAACCACGAAATGAAGAAGGGAGAGTGTGGAAGGAAGTCATTCCAGGAAAATTAGAGCAGGAAGGGCCCATTTTGAAAGCAGGTTGAGGAAGGGGCACAGTCGACCGGACCGCACCTATGGTCAACCCGATCCCCAGAATCGAGTTGCCCGTGGGTACAGTCGGACCTGTGAATGACCCACCAAACTTTATGGCCTGATGTCCGTGGAAAAGATTTTGAGACCTCTCCAGAGCCTAGAGGCTTGAGCCGAACGCCTTTACGAAAAACTGAAGAGGGCGCCAAATTGAAAGAAAAATTTTTTGCTGCTTTCGCCGGAGATCTCATGTCAATCAAACCATTTTTTTTTCTCCCCTACGTTCCAGCTTTAGCGCCACCCGGAATATGGCGCCACGGGCCGCCTCTGGCTGTGCGCGGCGCTTCCATACATTTTGGGGAAAATGGCAAACATATTCGGGGAGATATAAAGGCTTTCTTTAAAAAATCCCAAAATTTTCAACGTGTCTTTTAATTATAACGGGCGGAGTTTTGAATCAAATTATACGAAACTTACAGAATACGTGGCAATATGTAAGCGAAGCATTATGTTAAAACGTTAAGTAAATACTTTGATTATTAGAGGATATATAAGTGCCTGTAATAAATAAATTTTTACTGCGCATGTGGCAAACTTAGTATCTTTTTTTTATAATTTGGAAGCCATATACATAGGGCAGCTTATATAAAAATTCCATTCCATAGATTTAGAAAAAAAATTGGCTTTACAGCGAGTAGAATTTCTTTTGGTTTCGAAGAGAAACAAAAAGATCAGGGCTTTGCACAAACTGATATTTTTTTTAACTTGAATCTTCAAATAGTTAAAGAATTTAAATATGCTGAATAGCCATTCATACTTATAAATAAAATACATAATTTAAATTACAGTTCGACGAATACCATTCGAAGTTTCAAATTTAAAAATTATCAGTTTGTGAAAAAACCATCATCATTTTGTTTCTCTTAGAGACCAAAAGAAACTGTACTCGCTTTAGTAACGATATCTCTCTAATTCTGAATGGTATTCGACTGAAATTTTTATATAAGTTGCTCTATATATTTGCCTTTGAAGTCCCGAAAGAAAAATTACGCTACGTTTCGCACATATCCTGTAAAAAATAATTTACTACAAATACTCAAATTTCCTCTAATATTAAAAGTATTTACTTTAAATTTTAATACTATTATACTGTAATACTAAATATAATTAATATATTGCCGATTATTCTGTAAATTTCGGATTATTTGGTTGAAAATTCTGTTTGTTATAAACAAAAAATACACGGAAAATTTTGCGATATTTTAAGAAAAACTTTATACTCTGGGCGTGCAAAAATTAAGGACTGTTTCGCAAAATGCGATAAATTTGCAATTTATGCGAAAACAATGGTTCGAAATTAATTGTGGAAAATCGCAAAACATACAATCGAGTATCGTACACATTTTATACTAGAGATTCAGTCACGGGGTCTTTAGGGGATCAATCAGAAATTGATGAAGAGGAAAAGAGATTTCGGCTCACCCCGTCTCAAAGAAAGCTGATAATTATCTGCATATTTTATCAATGGTTGTGTTTAATGTGCTCATTGCTTACATGCAATTTCGTAAAAACAGCATGGATATTCAGGAAGATACAAAGGTTTCTTTAAGAAATTCTAAATTTGCCTGCATGTTTTGTGCTTAAAACATGCAGAGAATTCATTCAAACTATGCGAAACTTACAGAACACTTGGCAATATGTCACAGAAGTATTGTATTAAAATTTGAAGTAAATATGTTGATTATTGGAGGAAATGTGAGTATTTGTAAATAATTTTTAATTGCACATGCGAGAAACATAGCGTGATTTTTACTTACTCTAATACGAAGTATACAAAGAGAAAGTATTGCAGTTGTCAAAAACTTTGAACTCGAGATGTTTACGAATCTCTACGTTTTAGACCTCCCCGAGCCCGAAAAACACAGTTTTTCGAATTATGTCTGTCTGTGAACACGATAACTCGAAAACTATCAGAGCTACGGGGATGAAATTTGGTATGTGATCTTGACACATAATTTGTAGGTTTCTATCAAATTTTGGACAGAAATCCGTGCACGGGAAGTCTGTCTGTATGTCCGTGTTAATGTGAATGCGATAACTCACAAACTTGAATAGCTAGGTGGATAAAATCTGGTACACACTTTTATCATCAGGAATGTAGTTTTGAATCAAATTTTGGACCAAATCCGTTAAAAGGTTGACTGTCTGTCGGTCTGCATAAACACATACTTTTGAATGCAATAACTTCTTAACGAAATTACTTAGATAAATGAAATTTTGTATGTGGCCTTCTAACCTTAATTGTAAATTTGTTTTACATTTTTGTGTCAATCGGCTAAAAGAAAGGCGTTTAAATTGCATATTCGGTTGAACTTGCAATTGCTGTTGTGAATTGGCGACAGTAATCTGCCGCCAATCGGTTGTTTACAGTATGATTCCCTTTCGCCTTGGCGCGGTCTACGAAGGAAATAGTAATATCTATAATAACATTTCTTACTTAAAAAACATTAAACAAAATCTTACTAGTTGTGGTACACTCGGCGGGTCAAATGCACTTTTTTTGTACAAAATATCAAGTTTTTGGGAATTTATAAATTGTATATGTTTTATTGTAAATCACCATTCATAATTTTTTTCTCAAAATACCCAGGCCTTGGATAAATACCCGGGTGTATACCCCAAAAATATATACCTACCCACTGGGTATCTATCGATCCTACATTACTGGTCGTATGCGAGAAAGTTTCGAGGAGGTCACTCCCGCTGGTTCTTTTATAACTTCAAAACCAGATATATAGAGCAACTTATATAAAAAATCCTATTTGAATTCCGTTAAAATTGAGAAAGATGTCGGCATTTAAGGGAGGTGAATTTAGATTTCTCTTTGAGAGAAGCTAAGTAGTGAAGGTGCTTGCACAAACTGATATTTTATAAACTTGAACCTCGAATGGTTAACGACGAAATATAATTTGAATAATATATTTAATTCATAAGTGTACATGGGTATTAGAGATAGTCAACTTTATTAAAATTTAATGTTAGTGTTAGGAGATTCAAGTTTCGGAAGTATCTATTTGTGGAAAACTCCTCACCACTTAGCTTGTCTCAAAGAGAAATTTAAACTCCCCTCAATTAAATGCCGACATCTTTCTGAATTTTAACTGGATTCAAATAGGAATTTTTATGTAAATTGCTCTATATATCTGGCTTTGAAGTTATAAAAGAAA
Source organism: Araneus ventricosus (assembly GCA_013235015.1). Lineage (NCBI taxonomy): Eukaryota > Metazoa > Arthropoda > Arachnida > Araneae > Araneidae > Araneus > Araneus ventricosus. The sequence goes on from BGPR01027172.1 coordinate 7,271, forward strand.
AATTACGCTACATCTCGCACATGCGCAGTAAAACAATTTTTAGTACAAATACTCATATTTCCTCTAATATTCAATGTATTTACTTCCAAGTTTCATACAGCACTTCATTAATGTATTGTCGACTGTTCTGTAAGTTTCGTATAATTTAAATGCAAACTTTATATGTTCTAAGCAAAACACATGTAGGAAAATTTAGGATCCTTTAAAGAAACCTTTATATCTTCCCGAATATCCATGCTATTTTTAAGAAATTGCATGTAAGCAAAGAGCATATTAAACATAACCATTGATAAAATTTGCAGATCATTATCGGCTTCCTGTGAAACGAGGTGAGCCGAAATTTTTTTTTGGCTTCATTAGTTTCTGGTTGGTCCCCTAAATGCCCTCGTAACTGAATCTCCAGTGTAACGTGTATCTTACTTGATTGCATGTTACACGATTCTCCACAACTGATTTCGAACCATAGTTTTCGTATTCAGGGGCGGCTCGTGCATAGGGACTGCTGAACTGCGGCACCCCCAACCTTTTCCGTTGTCTAAATTTAATCAATTTATTTTATTTCGCATTTAAAATTTAAATTTATCAAAAAGCTAACGTAATTTTGTATTAAACGATTACGATATTCAACTGAAACGCGAAGAAAAACCTACGCAGGAAACGGAGTTCACTATCTTATTTTTTCACTACCCGAAGAAGAAGCGCATAGGAGAAAGTACCAATTCAGACGGGAACTATGGGTCCTTACAGCACCGAAATCGGCCTGCGCGCATGCGCAGTCACCCAGCGCAGGCTTTTCCTACCTTTCTCTACCATAATTTTAAGCTGAAAGGGTACTGTCGAAGTCGACAGCTCCCGACGCGTTTGAAAAGGAGTTTTAAACTTTTTCTCGAGCGGAATTTTTTTTTTCGCCTGCTAAAACTTTGAAAAGAAGCAAAGAAATGAAAGATAATTAATGATGAATAAAAATTTAATTGAAAAGGCTTTTTTTATAGTAATGGAATTTCTTACAATCCAAGATTTTTTTGATGATTTTTAGTTATAAATGCTGATGAAGTACATAAGAGAAATTTTTCGTGATACAAATATGTTTTCAAAATTTTCGTGAAACCTAATATTCTGTACCTTTCTATTTGGGATCATGATTCATAGTTTAAGAAGTCTCGATTTCGAATAAAACACGGTTCACTTAAAGGAACAGAATTTCTTACTGAATATTGATAAGTATATTCCCAATTTAAATTATCGCAGTCCACTTTTGGATAGATGTAATAGAATAAATTAATCATTTTTTCCTCCTCTTGGCAATTCCTGTTACTACATAATACATCAGAGCTTGAACTCAGCTTTCTAATAATAAAAAAAATTTCTGGTTCACACAATATGAATCGCGACAGGATTGCATGTAGCTGTTTTGATTTTAATGGATACAAAATTTTTTAATGATCGTACAAGCATCAAGGTTAATGTTTTTGTTCTTTCGCTGAAAACAAAACACAAGTGGTTTTATTTTTAAGTAATTTTTAATGATAATAATAAATAGTATTCGCTTACGCTTCTGTTTATATTAGTTATACTATAACATTTTTTCTCATTAATGAATAAGAAAATTATTTTATTTCTATACTATGCTGTCATTTTAATATTAATTTTTTTTAAATATAGTAAGCAATACAGAAAACGGAACTTAAAAACAAATTTGAGCTTGAATTTTGTATTAAAATTAATTTGTTAAAATGCTTATCTATTTGAAGAAAAGATGTTATTAGTTATCTATTAAATATAAAATACTTAAAATTCATGGGAAAAATCCAACACCAACGGGAGTGGTCTCCCCTAGACTTTCTCGTACACTTCCCAAAAAAAGTGCTTTTTCTCCTCCCCCGCGTAGATAAAAAAATTCGAACCTACTGTAACCCAAGATCCAATGACTATCAGAAAATATTTAGGTAAAGAATCAAATTCAAAGAGATGTATACCGATCTCCACTCTTGCCGGCTCAAGGACAAAGCTACGTAATCCTTCCTCGTGCACATATTGCTACCAGTACACATGCTCATGGAGAAACGGATTTAAAAAAATGAATACGCCTCTTTTTTAAAGGACTGAAAAGAAATTTGGGCACAGATCTATAATTAATGTTAACAACCGTCATACCAATTTTTATTTATCTAAGCCAAAGGGTTTAGAATAATTTTTACAAGTATGCGATTATACGGAACGACAGACAGTCAACCCTTCGTCGGATTTGGTCCAAAATTTGATACGGACCTACATTCATGACGATAAAACTGTGTACCAAATTTTATCCATCTAGCTATTCAAGTTTTTGAGATATTCTGTTCACGTAAACGTGGACAGACAGACTTCCCGTCGACGGATTTTGTTCAAAATTGGATAGAAACCTACAAATAATGTGTCAAGATCAAATACCAAATTTCATCCCCATAGCTCTAATGGTCTACGAGTTATTGTGTTCACAGACAGACATAATTCCCAAATTGTGTTTTTCGGATTCGGGGAGATCTAAATCGTGGAGATTCGTCAAAATCTCGAGTTCAAACTTTTTGACGATTACAATACTTGCACTTAGTATACGAGAAAGTAAAAATATAAGTTGTTAAATTATGCATTACTGCGCAGTGAAGGATGCGCAGGAAGGACAGCACGCCCAAGATTACATAACACGAGCCGCCAATGGATTCGTATTAGTTGCAAATATCTCGCATTTTACGAAACGGTCTTTAATTTTTGCACACCAGTGAATCTTCCCGAATATGCATGCTATTTTTTCCAAAATGTGTGCAAGTATTACGCACGGTAAACAAAACGATTGACGAAAGTTGCAAGTCATTATCAGCCCAAATCTTTTCTTCTTCATAACTTTCTGGTCGGTCACCAAATGCTTTCGCGACCAAATCTTCACTGCAAAATATGAGTTCCCACGTTTGTACGTCCCACGATTCTCCACATCTTATTGTGAGTCTTTATATCCATATTAACTCCAAATTTTTCGCATTTTTACAAATTGTGTAATACTTTTAGTTAGAATTGTACATTCTTAGGAAAATTTTGCGAAAGAAACTTTTAACCGCTTTAAAACTTTTAAGAAACTCTAATCTATCGAATAAGTTCGTTCTATCGAATAATATTTATTTAGAAAAATTTCAAGCATTATTTATAATTTTTGCTCAGAATTATCTCAAAATCTCTATTCGAAAATCAAATCGAGGATAATTAGCTATTAGTTACTAACGCCTTAACTAACAGCGAGTGCTTATTTTACACTCAATTAACACACATAGAGACATTTGAAAAGGCGAGTGGATGAAGGAGGTATGTAACAGCAAGTGTGTTCTGAGATATTTAGCCTTAAAGTTGTCATCGTGGTACTTTGTTTGTTAATATTTTTTTAAGTTCTTAGTAAAATATACTGTTCCTATAAGAGGTAAAAATTTTATTCAGTATGAATTTTGTTTTAATATGAGTTTAAAAAACAAAATAAAATATATATTGCACATACCACCTTCTTACACTCACTAAAGTTTGTGTTTTTTTTTATCATTTTATAAAATGTATGGGGTTATGACTGCGCAATAAAAAAATTTATTGTTTTATAAAAGTATTGTTTGTACATTAGAAAGTAATTTCATTCTATTATATAACATATCAAAATAGCATATGAAGAAAATTGTTCTTATTTTAATAAAAGTAACAGTTTGTATTATGCAAGAAGCTTTCAATAATACATACCACTTTCTTCCACTCACAAACTTTGCATTTTTTTATTTTTTTATAAAATGTATGGAGTTATGACTACGCAATAAAAAAATTTATTGTTTTATAGAAATACTGTTTGTACATTAGAAAGTAATTTTATTCTGTTATATAACATATCAAAATAGCATATGAAGAAAATTGTTCTTATTTTAATAAAAGTAACAGTTTGTATTATACAAGAAGCTTTCAATAAAATTATTGCTCGTATTATCTCATTAACCCTATTTTCATGCAAAGCCTGCTCATCGAACCAGTTGTGTTGGTTTGGAGCGAAGCACACTGTTCCTTAAGGTTTTCAACTTTTTCCTTAGACAGTGTGCCAGTTTTCCTGGTGAGTCTCAGGATGTCTAAGTCATCGATCAGGGAAAATTTCTTTTTCAAATATTATGAATATCTTTATTAATATTTACCTCTCTAAAGAGAGTATAGCGATCAAAGTTCTCTTTGGAAAGGTATGACCCAAAAGTAAACACACGAATCCATTTAATTCCATCACTGAAATGTACTTTTTCATTCAGGAGATCTTTTTTCCTGTTAAAAAGTTTCATCTTTTTGGGGAGATCCTCAGTATCTCTGAAATGGTGTTCCATATCAATAACCATATTTTTTTACTATAAGAAGCAATTATTTCACGATATTTTTGAGGAGTACAAAAATATGGTGTTTTCTTAAATTTTTCTTTATTCGGCCAAAATCCCGAACCGAATCTAAGTACGAATGGCCTACTTCTGGGAACTTGTGGTACATTGTCTTAAATTGACATCTTTGTACAAGATATTAATACAAAAATAATCATCAAAATTTTTTTATTTTGGCCTGAGCAGGAGTCTGCCCAAATTATTAAGTGGAAGAAGGAGGTTTGTGGTATTTTACATTACATACCTCCTTTATCCACTAGAGATATATTTAGTAAAAAATAAATGACTAAAGGAAGAAGGAGTTATGTGGTATTTTATGTTGCATCCATCCATCTTCCATCAGAAATATGATTTGCTGTCACATACCTCCTTCATCACACTGGTATCTAGCTTAAAAATGCTCCTAGAGAGTTGCTTTAAGTACCGAAAAACAGGCCAACACATACCTCCTTCATCCCTGAAAATAACTCAATTTGTACAAAAATGTTACGTACCCTCTTCATCCACTCACCCCTTCATTTGTGTTATTTGAAAATGAAGAGAGAATTATTGATTTATCACCCAATATCGGATTGATTCAAGCAATCTCCTTCCAATTTCAGGCTTTTGTGATTTCGAAGAAGACAAGTGCACTTGGAAAGACGGCCCAGATCTCTACAACTGGGTTCGGAAGACCGGCAGAGCGGGAACGACCAGTGAAACTGGCCCCGACATCGATAACACTCTTAAAACGGTGAATGGTAAGAGTATTTCGAATATATTCGTAATGTTGTGATACATAGTACAGCAACTAGTACTACGAACATTTGTAGGGGGAATGGGGTAGATTGAAACGAGAGAACATTGATACAGTCCATAAATTTTGATGATTGGAATGGCTCAAGATGTTCATATCCCCTCATATACATGCCATTGTAACCATTAGTACACGGCATATTTTTCGGCCATGTGAAGTCAAAAATTAATTTACACATGAATCAAACCGCTATTCTTCTCGTCTAAGTAATTTTTACTCTACGTACGTGTTGTGTGATTTCTTTCACTAATTACGTTTTCCTGCCAGGGAATCTAATCCAAAGTTAGGAAAAAACATTTATTTTTCTGAACTCTATTAAGTTTTGAAGTCTTTTAGCGTTGATTTTGCGTGACCACTTGTTTTAAGTAAAAAAATATCTTGGGGCAGATTGATACAGTTGATTCCGAGGCACATTGGTACGCATCTTCTATGTGTATCAATACGCCATGACAGCAACTACTTTGCAAAATCGTTTTCAGAAATGGAAAAAAAACTTTTAAAAAATCCCTTTCGGCAAGCTGGAAGGCAACGGTAGATTCCTATAGGTAATGTTACAAAAGTAATGAAATATTACATATTGATCAATACAGAGATAGCCAGTGACTTTATTGTTTCGACACATTGCAATATTTATGCCGTGATTCTGTTTTCATGACATTTAATTTTTTATATATCAAGGTTTTATCATTCTACTCAAAAGGGTATGCTAGAATTAGTGGTTAGTATATTGGTCATTGTTTTTTTTTAATATTCCAACACATAATCATTGAACCAGGTAGGAGTCATAAAGAAATAAACATCCCAGTAGTGCAAATATCTCCTAGATAACATTAAGCCAGCCTATTTGACACACTAACAAGAAATTGACAATTGACACGAATGAAGAAAGACTCTAGATTTAAAAATTAATTTATTTACTCCAGGTTACAATATAATTGTGGGAACATTACTTTGCCATATGGTAAAATCACATGACATTTAAACACTACTAGAATGGGCTCATTTAGAGAACTCTCTGGTTACAGAGATAATAGTCACTAAATTCTTAACATATAAGGGAATATAAATTATTACACATTGTGAGTGGCAAATTTAATACGTGTGTTTAAAGCACAGGATATGAATGCAGCCAATTTGAAGAGTAAATTTATATCTCCATCGACGTTTAAAACCAAATACTCAGGCAGAAAATCCCAAAACAATTTTAAGGTTAAGGACAGCAATTAAATGTTGTTTTACCTCATTTGCCATTAGAGCTATGAATTCGTCACAAACAAAATGTGATAAATAACTCACACTTCCCGAACCTGCATTGTCGTATCTTTCTAAGTGATTCTTTAAGAAACTATCAAATTCAGAGAGATACTGAATGCAGCTCAAGAAGTTGTCTCTTCGTTTGGAATCAACATTTTCCCTGTGTCCTCGAAATGCAATGCCCAAACTAGCCAATAATTTCACAGCGGCAACAATTCGCTTCAGAACTTCTCGCCAGAAATTTTGTTGTTCGTGCAGTTGTTTGGCCAACTGAGTATCAATGCGTCCCAAAATCACCGAACGCTTCTTCAAAACGAACATTGCTTCGATATTAAAATGAGAAGATGCGTGCTCTTTTAGAGATCGTGCCGAATTCTTCCAATCGTTGTAACCTGTTATAAATTTTGTTTGATTATTTGACGTAGAAAACAATTCGCACACAAAGCAATATATACATTTAGTTGTCTCTGAAAATTTTAGCCAATCGCGATATTCCTTTCTTCCATTAGCTTTGAAACAGTAGAAATTAGATTCTGATAGATTTCTATGGTATATCTTGTTTCGGTCAGTATATTCAACTTTTAAGATTTTTAATATTTCCTACATTTGATGGCCTGTTTAATAAATAATGATCTCTTGCAGCACCAGATATAGAATGGGGCCATAGAGCAATATCATTAGGAAAATTATCAGAGACACTTACATTTTCTATTATTTTAGAATTATCAGCGGCGTCCACGTGTTTAATATTGCATCCGTCATTCTTCGAAGTTATATTTTCCACTTGAAATTCATCTTTATTACTAGCTTCTACGCTCACAGTTTCTGCTTCAGTGTCTGGATGCGAAGTATTTTATCTTCATGAACGGGAGTTGAGCTTTCTTCTGTATTAGAAGTTGACTGTACCACAAAAGCAGCTAAAAACTTTCTTTGTTTTTCTGCACTTTTTTCTTTCTCTTTTTGTTTTTTACGCTTTTCAGCACCTGACTGAAATCTTTTCTTCTTGTTTCCTGAATTGATATTGAGAAAGGACTATATAAATAAGGTTTCCGTAAGCATAAAATAATCATCATTCAGCCCACAAATTTTAACTTTTGATATTAAAAAAATCGAAATACTCAAGTGTCAGTAAACCCTGCCTTAAGAAAACTAAAAATCACCGAAAACTAAAAAAACTTACATCCATATTTTAGATAGATGATTTAAATTTAAAAGCACCGCTTTAACCAAATTAATTTTTATATTTATTCAGTTTTGTCACTGGATTATGAATATTTAAGCTATTAAATAATCATTTATTTTTAAAAACAATTTCATCGATTATCACGTATAAATGTATGAATAAACTAATGTAGGGGAGAACCAGATTGCTGATTCAGTATTTCCCAGCAGTTGCATTATTGTTTATTGAATTATTGTTATATAGAGTATGCTGTTGATCCGGTATGCAGCACGACCAGAAAAAGAAACTACTCCGGCAACATTTCTTTTGACGTTTTCTGCGATAAAGCTGTTTTAAAAGCATCGATTTATTTGAATGTTGAGCACGGATGAATTAGGGATGATCAATATGAAATCTTACTTCTTCTATTCAGATGGAAAATGTTGTCAATGTATTTTAAATTTAATAAATTTAGCAAAAGGAAAATGAAAAGAAAATATTAGCCATTCACTTTTTTAAAAAATAACTTTCAAGGCCGAAATAGAAGAATGTTTTACAAAATTACAATATAACTTTTAAATGTTTTTCCCCTCGCTGTTTTAAATGTTTTTGATGTACTTTTATTTCTATAATCTTTATATTAAAACGACATTACCCACAGTTTTATTTTGTAATTATTTCTTTGTTCAATAAAACATTCAGATTTGAATTTTTTAATCATGTATCTTGCTTCAATTAGGTATTATTGTTTTCACATAACATATTTATAATAAGCAAATAAAATAACGATGATAAAAGTAAACCTTAAAATTCAATGAATAAAATTGGAAAGAAAAATGTATAACTTATGTTTCCGGAGTTCGCGAATGCAGCAAGCAACCATGAAAACAATGAGCAAACAATAAAATCATCAAGAAACAAAATAAAAATTATTAAGAAATAAAGATTGAACAAAGTAAAGGATTAAAGAATAGACAAGATGAACTTTCTCAAGGCGTCACTCAACCTGAGTGGATTCAAAATAAAAGACAACAAGAATGCTTTTCTGCTTTCCTGTAGTCTTTTATTTTGAACGAATCTTTATTTCTTAATAATTTTGATTTTGTTTTTGATGATTTTATTATATTTATAATAAAAAATTAGCTTATTTATTATAATAATGAATCATAAAATACCGGTTATAATAGCGAGCAAACATAACATAGCGTTAGACAAATTTTATAAATTTGTTTACAAGTGCTTTAACTTTTTTATAATTTAAAAATCAACGTTATTTAAAAACATAATTTACGAAATCATTTACTTCCTCAAGATTTAAATGTATTTAGAAATAAATCTATGCATGAAATGATTTGAGATAAATTAAAGAGATACCCTGAGGAATGCAGTAAAACATTTTCTGAATCGCCATATCACACAACAAAGGCATGCAAATCTTGTGTAGAAGTTCGATAATTAAATCAATTTCAAAAGTTTTATGTTAAAGAGATTCGAATTGACATACGCGGTATAAAAGATTCGAGATGCAATGGGTTATAAAATATTTAATTTCTTAAAGTTTGTTTCTTACTAAAAAAAAAATTTCAATTTTTTTTGTAGTAAGAAATTTCTTTTTTCTTCAAAAATCTTTTATCTTTAAAAAAATATATATATAATCAATCTTTTCACTTGAACCTCCGAATGAAAATTTCTGAACGAATTACGAAAAATCTGCTAAAAAGGGTTTAGGTTACAGTATTCATTTTTACATTTGGTAAGATAAAGAACTAAAAAAAAGGCTATTTTCCCTAATTATGAATTAAAATCATCACTTTATAATTGCAACGTCGTGCAATGCTGATGGCATATCGTGGCAATCCCGAAACGAGTTTTAGTGATAAATAAACATACACCGAATAAAAATTCTTTAGTGTTTAAATAAATAGCAGCATTCGCATTGAAATTTGATACATTTTTGCATTTTGATCGCTGCGAATCAGGTAAATATTTTAATGTTTTATGACAGAATTATTTTATACTATTCTCATTACTGTAGTTACTTTTCAACCAACGCGTCATACGAGTGGGCAACATCTACAAAAGTATCTGGAATTGCATACAAATTATATTTTTATTCTTTCAATTTTTAAGTTATAAATAGAAATTGTAGGTACTCACCTTCTTTTGTGTTCATATTGCTTTCATATGTGGTAGTCGAGAATGGATCATTTGACACTTCCATCTCAAGACACTATAAGTTCTCTCTGAGAAAGAAAAAAATAATTTTTCCTTTCTTTTTACAAGATGCGTTTCGCATGTCCTACTTTCTTCTCACTAAAAACAAAAAAGCACCACTTTTCTCTCCAATCATTTTCCACGAAAGAAAGACCAATAAGACTGAAGCCCCTTTACTGTTTTAAACGTTGAAAAAAGGGCTATATAAACGCCCCTCAAAACACTTAAAGAAAAGCGTGAGTGTCGCCTTTTCAAAGAGGTCAGTTGGTTTCTTCAATGGGCACAATTTCTTGCCCCCTTCCTCTCTAGTAACAGTTTCCAGCCAAGAAAACCGTTTCTTTTAAAGATAGACGAATTCCCTTGTTTGTCAGATTTATGACAGTAAAATGAAACTACAGATACTCCCAAGAACTGCACCCTTTTCACACAAAGGGATGCAATCCCTTCAGTCTCTCCGGTGGCTTCCGATACCAATGTAAAAGTCTAAATGAGTATTGCGGCTGGACTTTGCACAGATGAGGTGTCCTGTTCAATCAGTCGGAGGGTTGCTCGAGGGTTTCTAGATCGGTTTCAACGTTTTGAAGAAACATCGGTAAATGTGGATGGTCGAATTTCGACGGCAGTAAATCCCCAAAACGGATGTAGAACGTTGTATAGGGTTATCTTATTCATTTGCTTTAGAAAAGCTTACTGTATAGGGAAAGTTCTTCCTTCCTTTTCTTTCTCTCTCTCTCTCTCTCTCACACACACACAGACTTCCTGGGAGCCCAAATTGTCTTATGTTTAAGGGGGCCACTTGGTATCGGAGAATCTCGCCAGTCTGCCACTGGCGATAGGGCTTATTTCCTCCCAATGCTTCGATTCCCACTGTTTTCATTCACTCCTTTATTGTTTTAAAGAGAAGAGGGAGAAACTATTCTGTGAATTGAATTAAGTCTGCAAAATCGTAAATTTGACACCGGCTGAGAACTGCGATGTATGTTGCATAGATTTTGAGGCCCCCTAGAGTCTCGAAGCACGAGGCGGTCGTCTCTAACGCCTGTGCGGAAAACCGTCACTGGTTTTAGACCTCCCTGAACCCGAAAAACACAATTTTGGAATTATGTCTGCCTGTATGTCTGTAAACACGATAACTCGAAAACTATTAGAGATACAGGGATGAAATTTGGTATGTGAACTTGACGCATAATTTGTAAGCTTCTTTCAAATTTAGGACAAAATCCGTCCATGGGAAGTCTGTCCGTCCGCGAACGCATGACCGCACGTATTTGGCTCTCGGTGTTTGACGCGAGGCTATTTCCGCCTTGGCGAGTGTGGGCTTGGCGCGCTCTGAAGGAAACTAAGGATTACATTCTGGGTTTTATTAGGTTCGATTTTTTTTATCTACGCGCGGAGAGATAGGGTTGCCATAATTGCCAAGCATTGACCCGGGGGTATTTAGGTGCTCAACAAATAAAACATGAAAATAGTTGGTACGTAATAGCTTATTTTTCTCTGATAAAAAAATCGATAAAGTTTAAGCAATCTAATAAAATGAAAGCGTAGAATAATGAAAAAAGATGAGAAAATAATCCTTTTTAACCCAGTCACACTTTAAAGCTGATTTTACTTTTTTAATTTTTATCATTTTCCTTTTACACATAATCGTAAAAATGGGCGCAAGTCGTTTTAAAATTATAATGACTCAGAGTTTAGGAAGCAAACGGGACGAATAGTATACGGGACGTATGGCAACCCTAATTAAAGGAAAAAGTGACACCTTTTTAGGAAGTATACGAGAAAGTTTAGGAGAGACCACTCCCGCTGGTTTATTTATCTAAACCAAAGGGTTTAGGAGATATAATTTTTACAAATATGCAATTATACAGTCCGACAAACCATCAGCCCTTCGACGGATTTGGTCCAAACTTTGATACAGACCTACATTCATGATGATAAAACTATGTACAAAATTTTATCCGTCTAGCTGTTCAAGTTTTTGAGTTATAGTGTTCACATAAACGCGGACAGACAGACTTCCTTAGACTTAGAAGGATTTTGTCCAAAATTTGACAGAAACCTACAAATTGTGTGTCAAGATCACATACCACATTTCATCCCTGTATCTCTAATAGCTTTCGAGTTATCATGTTCAGAGGCACACAGACAGACATAATTCCAAAATTGTGTTTTTCGGATTCAATGAGGTCTAAAAAGTGGAGATTCGTCAAAATCTCGAGTTCGAATTTTTTGACGATTACAATACTTTCTCTTTGTATACTTCGCATACGAGAAAGTAAAAAATATGGTGTAAACATTGTCGTTGTGTCCTGCACCTTGGTTTTCGAGATCGCATTTGTGGTTCTTCAGCTTGAAAGAAATAGAGGAATGAGGAAAAGAAAAAAAGATTGTTCCACTGGCGGTGAAGGAATGTTCTTGATTGCAAATGGGAAAAACTGCAAGAAGGAGTCCATATTAGCGGAGGAGAGGAGATCCACGTAGATGTCATTACTTGTGGATTGGTTACGTCACGCAGAAAAATGTTTCGTGGCAAAAGTCCATAAAGGAAAAGAAAACTTATGGAGATGTCGTTACTTGTGGGTTGGTTAGATCTTGATTGTTTCTATCGCGGAAGGTAACTTTGGCGAAGGTTATATTGCACTGCATGTGGTCTGAGAGAAGAATTTTCGTTTTCTGAAGAGTCTTCTTCTATTAAGTCATGAAACATGTTTAGGAGGTTGGCATTTTCTCTAGCGAATTTCCATAACTGAATTGTTTTGATCAGAGAGCCTTTTATTTTAATTAGATTTTTGAGCCAAAGTGGGAGGTTATTGTCAGTCGGTTTTGTCGCTTGCCACGAAAATGTGAGCAGGCAGGTAGTTGAATAGTGTATAGTGTCTACTGTTTCCCTGCAAGAGGTGCAATTTGTAGCTTATTTACCGAATCTGGAAATAGGCTAAGGATGGGCCATATCCGGTAATGAATTGTATGAAATATTTTTCCCAGCCTGCCGTTTGTTGAGACCCTTGAAATAGCCGCGTGCGTGGTTCCACTTTCTGTGGAATTGTTCTAAAAGATCTGCCACTTTTCCATCATCCAGGCTTTGCATGTGTTTATTAGATGTTTGAGGGGTTTCGGGATGTTATACTTGCCAGGTTCTGCTGTGGTGGTAGCTTGTTTTGCTTACTAATCCGCGATCCAACCAAACTTTGTATTACATTTTGCCAAGAGCATCTGATGTTTTTCTCTAGCTGTCGGTGATGTTGATTTCGGATTTTTGCTGGCTATGTTATATAGTACAAGGGAACTTTACAACTCAAAGCTGACGGGGCTACAACAAAAATTCTATTGATTCAAAAATTCTAATTAAAAATAACTGAGTCTAAACGAGAGTATAGCAAAAGAAAACGAGAATTTTGAAACCAAAAATGGCAATAAAGATTTATTTTTAATAGTTAACAGTTTTGATAAATAATACAAAATCCACAAATCAACTTTAAGTTATTCTGATAAATAAAGTAATAATAATTATAATTTATTTAGTAATGTTTAAAATGACGATTTCAAAAAAATTGTAAGTAGTTTTAATAAACGAACAGTATAAGAACAGTTTTAAAAACTGTACAATATAGCTTCAAAATAAACAATTCATTTCAAATCGAGCGTGTTTCAAAGATTTTTTTAAGATGTTGAAAAGTATTATTACGTTTTATATTGAATATGTTGCATAGTAGTAAAGTCTTCGAATGAATTAAAAGCCTTAAAAAATAATTCAGTTACGAACATTGAGGACATGATGGACATATTTAACGAAAAAAAAAATCAATCCAGAAAGAAAAGCATTTTTTTACAATTTTTAG
>BGPR01027173.1:0-20948 GCA_013235015.1 Araneus ventricosus
GTGGGCAAAGAAAATACTTTAAAAAATATCATAAATGGCAGTTCATATCAAATCATCTTGAAAAATTTTATAAGAGAGGCAGACAATTTGTTGTTTAAAGAAAAATGTTCGTTCTATTGCGAATTTATTGAATATATTCCAATTCATTAGTTGGAACTAATGAATAGTTTTCAGGGTTCTTTTTTTGAACCGATTGAAACGAAATTTGGGCACAGATCCATAATTAATGTTAGTAACCGTCATACCAATTTTTATTTATCTAAGCCAAAGGGTTTTGGACACATAATTTTAACAAGTACGCGATTATACAGTTCAACAGACCATCAATCCTTCGACATATTTGATCTAAAATTCGATACGGACCTACATTCATGATGATAAAACTGTGTACCAAATTTTATCCATCTAGCTATTCAAGTTTTTGAGTTATAGTGTTCACATGAACGCGGACAGACAGACTTCCCTTAGACAGATTTTGTCCAAAATTTGTTATAAACCTACACATTATGTGTCAAGATCACATACCAAATTTCATCCCCGTAGCTGTAATAATTTTCGAGTTATCGTGTTCACAGACATACAGACATAATTCCAAAATTTTGTTTTTCGGACTCGGGGAGGTCTAAAACGTGGAGATTCGTCAAAATCTCGAGTTCGAATCTTTTGACGATTGCAATACTTTCTGTTTGTATACTTCGTGTACGAGAAAGAAAAACGAAGCAGAATAAACAGTTTACTTCGACATTCACATCTTGTTTTTCAGTGATAAGCCACAGTAATAGAGTTCACAAAGGAGGTCGTAACGATCTCGGACGTAATAATAGTGGAAACCTTCGGCATTTTTTAGTTTCTCGTATACGAAGTATACAAAGAGAATGTAATGTAATCGTCAAAAAATTCGAATTCGAGATTTTGACGAATCTCCACGTTTTAGACCTCCCCGAGTCCGAAAAACACAATTTTGGAATTATGTCTGTGTGTCTGTCTGTGAACGCGGTAACTCAAAAACTTAAAGCTACATGGATAAAATTTGTTACGTGGTCTTTACACATAATTTGTAAATTTCTATCAAATTTTGGACAAACTCCGTTCACGGGAAATCTGTCTATCTGTCTGTCCGTGTTAGTGTGAACGCGATAACTCACAAACTTAAATAGTTAGATGGATAAGTTGTGATACACATTTTTATGGTCAGGAATGTAGGTTTGCATCAAATTTTGGACCAAATCCCTTAAAGGGTTGACTGTCTGTCTGCATAATCGCATACTTTTGAACGCAATAACTTCTTAAAAATTTGGTATGTGGCCTTCTTAGCTTAATGGTAGATTTTTATCCAATTTTTGTGTCAATCGGTTAAAAAAATGCTTTCGAATTGAAAATTTCGTTTTCTTTATCTTAAACCCAACCCTATTGGTAATCACGCCGGCTTCTAATTCCACTTCCACGTTGGACGACCTTCGGAAATCGTGGTGTGACGTTTCGCTTATATTTTTTTTCCACTGCATTAGGGGTTCTTGTTCGTTTCACTGCCTTTTAGCTTATTTTTTTCTTTACATGTGTTAGGAGTATACGAGAAAGTTTAGGGGAGACCACTCCCGCTGGTTATAAATGTAGCGTAACAAAGAACAAAACTAATATCATTGTATTCTGTAACAAAATAAGGACGAAGAGATTAATTGGATAAGAATTGATCACAACAGCCTACGTTTCAAAGTTTCCACTAATTGCTAAAGCAGTTTTATCAACAAATAGACTTTAGGAAAACGCACATTCAAAGACTTCTTCAAAACAGTGGTTACCCAAATTGTTATCTTGATTAACATCACATTTTTAAGGTACATAAGGCTATTTTGGGACAGACTAAGGGGTCTATTCTGGTACCCCCGGTTAGGTTGGGAGTTGGGTTGGGTTCCGTTGTTAACGTGCGGAACCCAACCGCGGGTACCAGAATAGACCCCCTAATTAATTTGAACCCTGGTCCGATGACGAACTGACACCATTGCTCAGAAATCCACACTACACCAACCTAAAGACATTTTACTCATGGGGGTCTATTCTGGTACCCCCGGTTGGGTTGATTTTCCCGGCCGTTAACAACGGAAAAAGTGAAGTCTCCCAACCCAACCGGGGGTACCAGAATCTAGGCAATGATGACAAATTTAGCGAGCCCCAGGCTCTCATCCACGGTGGACCGATCATCAGTGGATACGATTTCCGGACAAATAATCTTGTGATCTTGAAAGTGAGACTACCACCAAGCTGCCAGGGTCCCAGATGAACAGCGGCAAATCAAATTCGTTCAAATGAACGAGTTTTCTGTTTTGTTTATATGCGTTAAAGTAGGACTTACGCCTTACCGATCAACTTCCGGTGATATGATAAGTCAATGGGAACCTTCAAAATTGCAACACTCTGTTTGAAGATATTAATTAATATGATTAATATTAATATTATTAATTAATATTATTAATATGAAGATATTAATTAATGTATTTAAAGTGGAGTTTTCTAATGTTATGGCTTAACCTACTTCGAAAATATTAAATTTCATGTTCCTCTTGTTGTATCTCTCCATGTTTCTTGAAATAAGAGCCTAATTTTGTGGAAAGGTTGCAATAATTATTATTTTTTGCTGCTCTTTTTGGCTCTTTGTGTGCTGAAGAAAGACCGATTCTAACTTGGCGCTTGATATGGAATCTAACTGAATTTGGCTATTGCAGGGTTACTGGAAAACGGAAGTGAACCCATATAAACAAATCAGAAAACTCGTCTAAACCTCCGTATCACCAAGCAACTGTGGCTCCAAGCGAACAACGACAAATTAATTTTATGCAAATACCTCATTTTTTGAAGGCGGGGTCTAAGGAACAACGACAAATTAATTTTATGCAAATACCTCATTTTTTGAAGGCGGGGCTCCACCAACAGGCCATCGCGGCATCAGTCGAGCAAAGGCAAATTAATCTTATGCAAATTTATTACGGGAGGCCATCAGACTAAGAAAATCGATTTTAGATCGAAAATCGATGATTGGTCGACTGATTGATGTTAAGGATACTTTATAACAGAGCCACCAATGCCCGCTTTCTTTCAATTCTTGTTGTGCTCTTAAAGATAATGGCTTTTCTATTTGTATGGATGGGATGTATTGTCGAGGCTGGCTGCTGTATGTTCTAGCCAGAGCCTCAACTTTTGTTAGATGTCCTGCTGAAGAGGGTTTTCTTTCCATTTAATCAGTAAGTAATTATTTACAAGAATGACACTTTTAAGCAGTTTTGTATGTTGAATATTAAATTGAACTATTATTGTGAATAATTAGTGTCGTCCATCATTGGCTTATAATGCATCTGTAATTACTTTAAGTCGGAACGGATGCAATTATGCATTTGAAGACGTGCATTATCTTGAGTCTCTGGAATTTACAACTGAAATTTTGCTGTAATCTGTTGCTCTAAATAGGATTGACCTATAATCAACTATTTCTCGAGAGATTACTTGTGATTCTTGAATGAATTTTGGATAAGCATTGAATTTTTCTGTATTTCGCGAAAATGGCTTACTCTAAATATCGCTTGAAAATGGCTCCTTGTAGCATAACTACGTCCAGTTACATTAGAAACTGATATTTCATGCTTATCATTCAATGATATTTTCCTTTTCGTTGTTTATGTAAACCCATTTAATTTCTAATTATGCGAGTGAAGATATCCTGCTTTGGATTACTTTGTCTTGTAGCTTATATTCGGAAGATTTTTGCCATGTCTATTTCGCAATGTTTTCATTCGAAATTTTTTAATCGTACGAAAACGTCTACTTGAATGTAAATGTCCGTTGAGACTTTTAGACTTCGGAATAATCTTTAGAGTCGCTCGCTTCTGTAGACTACTCAAGCCAGTCGTCTTCAACAGGGCAATTTGAAACCAGTTTGTTTTGGTAATTTCATTTAGGATGTTAACCTTGAAATGCTCAATGTTGCCTTTAAGCAACATGCCCAATTCTGTCTTCTAAAATCTTGAATAAGACTGAAGTTCTAATGCCTGTTGCCAGTAGGATATGTACTACAATTTTTATTGAATCAATTTACAACATATGAATGGCAGCCTGAGTGCTGATAAAAAAATCTATGTTCTTTCAACTGAGGCTGCATCTTTTTAGTTTCGTTTCCATGCTTGAGAATACCATATTTTATTCTACAACGTTGCAGGAAAGTCCTTATTGGATATTAAAATTAATCTGTTTGATATAGAATTTCATCGGACATTTCTTCTGAAATAAAGCCTAGTGTTGTCAGTTGGTAATAAATGGAGTTGTAGCCACAGACCTTATTTGAAACAAGATTTTGAAGAATTTTGTTTTATTCGAGAGATGAAAGTCGAAAAACATTTTAAAATCAATTTTTAAATTGGGCTTTCAAGGGTTAAGTTCTTGAACTAAAATGCGCTATGTACTTCAACCGATTTTGACGTTTAACAAAACCAATCGGATCCATTATCTGCGATGGAGACGGGTATTTTTATTCATATAAACTGAAATTTGTAATCCGGTGGATATAATATCGATAATTATCTTGTAAACATGCTTGTTAGGATCGCACTAAAACTGTTCCACAAATCGGAGTATCCGAATCGGGACTAGAATGAAGAAAACGAGTTCCAGAATCCATTCTTTATTTCTAAACCTGTATAGCTTACTATAAATCCTGTTTTAAAAAGTAGCGGTGTCTTTATCCCTCTGCACAACGAAAGATGAGATGCATAATTATACACGTGTGGGTGTAAGAATTGATTTGGCCCTTTGGGAAGCTGAAAAATGTTGTTAAATTGACTTAATTCCTTAAAATGTGTTTTTGCTATTGGTCGGATTGTTCAGATGGTCGAGTCTGATTCGACATAAGAATGTAAAGGGTTGAAGCCATCTTCACCAGCATCTTGAACCCGAAGCCGATTCTGACGCACGCATCCAATTATAGAATTTTCGATATTTAGACGTGTAAAACGCGACTTTAATTTAATTAAGCGTGTCCACGTGATTTTTCTCGAGTACCCTTTACGTTCTTGTATGAACAGGGAACAAATATCCAAAAAAGACGCTAAATAAATTCATGAGGGTAGATACATTCTTGTGGTTTAGTAGAGATATATTTGAGACGTATGCTTGCTATAAAAATTCTTGTGTAAAAGGGATTGGCTTTGAGTAATGACTAGTCTATTTGTCATTTTTATGAATTCTGTAAATTCTGTTTGAGTGGAACATCGGTTGTCGAAGATGCCTTGTATTTCTTAAAAATGAAATTTAAGTATGAAGATGGGCGTTTTAAATGGTAATCTTTTATTTCAGGACAGTTGATCTTCTCTTCAGTAAACTGAGGCTCGTGGTTAAAAAAACCATTATAAACTCGGAATCTCCGACTCCAGCACTTTTTGAATTGGTCCGACTTGAGAGATGTCAAAGTAAGTTGAAGTGCATTTGCTAAATTTTTTAATAAAATCTGCTTTTAATTTAATTGAATTTAGTGAAGGATAAAGCTATGTACTTGGCTTGATATGTGAAGAAAAACTTCATTGTTTGCTTGCAATGATTCTTATCGCGATAAACTTCTTTCAATAAATACTTCATCGTTGCGCAGATCGTCCTTATTTTCTTGGTCATTTATTCTTGGGCAGCAAGTCAAAATTTGAACCTGAAGAAAAGCGACAAGTTAAATTTTACTTGCTGGGTTTTTACCCGTAGTTTTGCGAAATATGGGAGTATTAATGCGTTCTTGAATGCCTTCACTGCCAAGCTCCGTTAATCGAAACTTTTGAGACGTCTTTTATTGGTCGGTTTTTCTCAAGTCTGTTGGAACGTGGCTAATTCGAAAGCTAAATTCTTCGGCAATTTGAATAATTTCCATGATCCTTTGAATTTCCTCTTGATGTAATGTCGCAATATCGTCAAAGTTCATTTTTTTAAATTCGAAGTGGAAATAAAAACGTGAAATTACTTTTATTTCCGAGTTGTTTTAATTGGATAAATACGTCCATGTCTCGTCTCTTTCCTGATTATAGATGACCAATTTAAAGCCTTTAATCCCTCTAGTGCCGATCGAGAGTATGGTACAGTGGAACCCCGGGAATCCGAACTGGTGCTGACAGTTTGTTCGGATTCCGGGAAATTCGGATTACCCGCGAAGTTCGGCAAGACTCTTGATGCACCAAATGCAATAGAGTATAGACTCCGGGTTCATCTGTGAAGGTATACGGAAAGAGCACGCGGCGACTCGCACGGTACAATGGCAAACGAGTTGATGGTAAATTGAAGATGGCAGTTTGTTTCTCTTGATTAAGGTGCTGCATTCGTTCTTGACCCTTTGGCATACGATTTTATTTAAGATGCCACCACCCATTTGGGATATTTATTATTTAAGATGGTGAAGGATACTTGATGCATTTAAGCGTGTCCAGGGGATTTTTGTGTTTAAAATTGTTACGTTGACTTGAACATGGATTTCGATAGCAAAACTTCTGTAATTCGATGCGCGTGTCAGTCGTCATTGTATGTTAAGAGGTTAGACTAATTCGAATACTTTTAAGTTGGGAATAAGCATTGGCTCTGTTTGATTTGTAGTTGCCATATCTCTTTTTTTTTCCGGTAACTTTTTCAAAAAATTGAAGAAATGTTTGGTTTGTCTGGAATTTCAGATTACCGAGGTTCTACTGTACTTGTGCGAATAATGCCGGACCAATTTGACGAATCTGAAAAGGTTTGGGGGAAAAGCTCGTAAGAACGTTTACAAAATTCAACCATGGTCGTATTGCGAAATAAAGAGAATAAATCAATGCCAATTGTATTTGTTAAAAATTGTACGAATAACGTAAGTAATAATCATTATACAAGTTTTTCTGCTTTTCATTATTTGAATATTAATAAATCGAATCTATTAAAGCCGTTTCTCGTGTTTTAAAAATTTTAAGATGCGAATAGTAAGGAATGATATATCGTCGTTTGGCACTAAAAGGGTTTCATTCATCACCAAGGAATTTAACTGTTACACGTAATATTCAATCCAAGCGCAAAATTTCTTTTTAAGCCTTGTACACGTTAGTTGTGAAATGTACTGTTCACTTGCAAGTTTTTGCGGTTGTATCCAAATTAGTCTATACGGTTTGTTCAACGAAAGTACTTAATTGCCCATTTTAATTTTTATAACTTAAACTTTAAATAAACAGCAAGCAACTATAATAAACAACTAATAATTTTAATTAAACTGCTGCATATTAAAAATCGCTCCTGGCATATTTAAGTTGTCTATCTTCTGGTGTGCTCATTTTCGGACCGTTTTCTCGATTCGAATTTTTAGATTAAACTAATTGGTTTTCCCGCCATTTTTGAACTAGACCAAATTCCACTGTATTTCAACTTGCTTTAACCCCTTGAGGATCGCGTTTTTGCTATCTAATAAGATGACCTCTCCTGTTTTGAAAACGGGCTGTCGTTTTCATCTAAGAAAGCGTAGAATACTCGAGATGCTTATGGATTCTACGTAATTTTTGTGTTAAATTTTAAAGCTGATTAAATTTTGGTTTATAAGCCTACAAATGCGATAATTCGATGCACGTCAATATGACGGGCGCGAGATTTAAGGGTTTAAGCCTAGAGCTTTATTTCCCGATGCCTTTATAAAGTTTCGACTTTACGCTTTAATTTTAAGTGTAACGTCGTATATTCTCAAACTGTAGCGAAATGTCCCAGAATGCCGTATTTCGAGGGTTAGGAACTTGCGGCTTTTTACTTCCTCGTATACGAAGCATACAAAGAGAAATTATTGTAATCGTCAAAAAATTCGAACTCGAGATTTTGACGAATCTCCACGTTTTAGCCCTCCCCGAGTCCGAAAAACACAATTTTGGAATTGTCTGTCTGTGAACACGATAACTCGAAATCTATTAGAGCTACGGAGATAAAATTTGGTATGTGGTCTTTAAACATAATTTGTAGGTTTCTATCAAATATTGGACAAAATCCTTCAACGGGAAGTCTGTATGCCCGAAGTCATGTGAACACCAACTCGAAAACTTGAATGGCTAGATGGATAAAATTTAGTAGTTTTATCGTCATGAATGTAAGTCCATATAAAATTTTGGGCCAAATCCGTCAACAAACTGTCGGTATGCGATTATACAGACCGACAAACTCCATGCGCATGCGTAGTGGTAGAAATGCCTGCGCAAAGAAGGGACTCTCCGAAAACTTGGCAGTTTGCCAAAAACCAATTCTGGCGACGAGATTTTGTAAGAAAGCAAACATTTAGGACAGTCTCGTTTTACTGCGTACTGGAAGCAATCTCTGCGCATGCGCAAGCTGTTCTCCTGTTTTCTTCTCCGCATGAAGAGCTTGCATTGCTAGTTTGATAAAAAAATAAATATTGCTAAGTTTTAATACATACGCATCTCTTTGAATATGACTATTCACCTCAATATTTTACTATCACTTGAATCTACAATGAAAAACCCCTCCGATAGTCATTGTAGTCTGGGTTACAATTAGTTCGAACTTTTTATCAACGCAGGGGGAAGGGAAATGACGACAAATGTTTGAAGAGTATACGAGAAAGTTTAGGGGAGGCCACTCCCGCTGGTTTGAGTTTCTTATGTGGTCTTGCCCGTTATTTACAACTTGCATGCATGTAGATTATCTCAACGAAATATGACGGAACAATAACCTTAAAGATCCAGCTCGTGCGGCTTTTTGGCTAGCTGTCGAAGTTTAATGAGGCCTATCAGACTCGCCCATCTGGCCTATTCTAATTATATAAGGGTTGCAACTAAACGTCGAGTTGCCTGTATTCATTTATAAATTTTTCGCTAGACCTTCAGGAATACTTGCTGCAAGCTGCTGATCCCACTTGTAGGAGTCGAAGAAGTTTTTAGACTAATCTCTAATAAGAGGGAACCATAGGGAGACATTTTCGATCTATAATGGCAGGACTGGGAAAATGCTAGGAGTCGACGTTCTTGGTAGACTCCGACCCGAGGTGTAACGTTCTATTTGCTTTCTTAATATGAAATGGCCCAAAATTTTATTTAAAACCGAAGAGGTCGCGTGGTGTCTGACCCGCCACCTCTTGACTCATTAATAATCATAAATATTTTAGTTTTATTTTAATACCCTTCATTTTCTTATCTTTATACTTGTCTATGCTTTTACTCCATCTTGTTTCATTTTTAGTGGCAAGGAGAATGTGTAATAATAAAACCCAAAAGAAACTTTTATTAAAAATACCATACATATTCCGTCTTTCACTTCCACCAGTTCATTCAGCCTATTTGACATTTCAAACACATAATTATATATGACAAATCGACTAATTCTGGTACTTGCACGTTATAGCAGCCAGAGATTGAATCGCCAAGCAACCGAGATACATCGCCAAGATGGAAGACGGTTTGGCGATGTGAACATTTCTTGTTTGCACATTTTGGGTGCGCAGTGAGCCTTTTTGCTCGCGTATTTTCGTACTGTCCAGCAACGGATTCAGACTACCACTTGGACGATTTTACACGGGAAAGGGGTGTCGGGCAATGAATCGTATGAGCGTATTTCAGTAGTTCTTTGTTAGATCACGCTCAGTAAAGTATAAACATCACCCTTCCATTCTTCACTTCCTCCCTATTTGATGAAAATAACTCTGCCCGTCGCGTCGCATGCGCAAAATCGCGGAAGGTTTCGGAATCCGTTGCTAAACAATATTGCTTCAGATCTTGAATTCGAATTGTTTTTTGGTGAATGTCACTATTAATCTTTAATTTACCAGCTGATGTGGTGGATACCAGGAATCTACGTTTAAAAAAAATTCTTAAGGGGCGGTTAAGTCGGAATCGGGTAAGTTTTTTAAACTTAAACATCAGCGGCTTCGCTTTCAAAGCAGGAACCTAGTAACCCCGCTTGTTCATTGAATGTTGGTAATCCGTTTTAATTCCAAAGCGAGCAAACGTTCCTTCGTCAAAGTCGACAGGCGAATCCGTTCGAAAATGATCATAATTGTAGAACACTGAACTTGCGTGCTTGGCGAAATTAGAAGCTCGCCAAGTAAATTCGATGGCCTCTATAACAAAGTACCCCAATTCCACATTTTTATTTGCTGTAAACTAGTGGCGTCTGGGAGATTACAACATTGACTAAAATGTCCACAATACGGTCTAGATCTTGGCTCGAAAATCGCGAACGGAAAGGGACCATTCCTGAGAAGGAGTAGACAGGCCCCCGATAAACTTTTACAAATACGCTCAACAACGAAATAAAATTCGCGTGGCTCCTGTTGGATGCCCGTGACCTCTCCAGGGCTAATTGAAACTGCTTGGATTCCTTATTAATGTTTACTTACTTTAGTGCGGCAACGTTTCTTACTCTTTGCCTTTTTGTAGATACCCTAAGTAACTAGTCTCGAGCGAATCTGAGTTTGCGATGGGCATCTGGTAACTACTGCAAGGTGTTGATACACAAGCCAGTGTTGGTTGGGGTGAATGCATGAAGCACGCCCAATGGAAACTACGCCTCGCTACAATAGACCAACACTTGCCCGTAGATGTCGATAATTCTTCTAAAGGTAAGAGTTTTGAATTGTCTTCCACTAAGCATAAATTTTCGAAAACTTGCTTTATATGCTAGCTATGAAATTCTCAGTGAAGTAAATTCTTAATTGTATTTATCGACTATTTATGTGGCTCGCAAAGTTTTTGTACTTTAGAAATCAAAGCTTGGAGGCTTCCGACTTGATATCGCAAGATGCCGGAAACCCTCTTACGATTCTATTCGACTTTTTTACTGAATTTAAATGTTGGGTGTGTTGGGATTTTTAACTCGCTTTATGCAAAGAATCGTATTGTCGTAAAATTTCGATTGTATGACAACTCTCACATTTGTGGGTTGTCTTTTTTTGTATGTAAATTGAGATTCACTGGAAAATGTTTGAAATTTATGCAGATAACCAATGCACTCCTTCTTGTAATGCACTAGTCTTTCAATGCCACATATGCAAGATTTAAATTTAAATGCTTGCTTCCTTTAAATTTGTATAGATGAAATCGAACAGTTTGTCTGCTATAAAATTCCCAACTATTGCATAGATTTTTCAAGTATTTCTCGTACTGCAAAGCACAAATGTTTTGGACCATTTCGTTAAATTATCCTTTGAACTGTGCCTGCATGTATACGTTACCAGCAAAGTTTGAAATCCGGCATTCTGTAGATTGTCTAAGCATTTTAAGGCAAAGTAGGGAACGATGAATATTTCACGCATATCCTAGGCATTCTATACAACGCTAAGTGACAAACCAGCATAGTTTGAAATACATCGCCGATTCGATTTTACGAGAAATAAAACAGTGCAATTCAGGATAAAACGAATTCCTTTCTCGGTGCAACGAGTAGGTTCATAT
This sequence comes from Araneus ventricosus, assembly GCA_013235015.1. NCBI lineage: Eukaryota > Metazoa > Arthropoda > Arachnida > Araneae > Araneidae > Araneus > Araneus ventricosus. Next base: position 11,418 of record BGPR01027173.1, read on the forward strand.
TTTCTTTAATACGAATGGTATAAACTTTGCTTTGTAAAACTTTCATCTTTTACGTATTTCGAATAAATTTTAGAAAATATCGACGAGTGCCATCGAAATAACATTTGAATTTCTGTAGAATGTGCGTCTTTTTAAATGAAAGCCACGTCTTGATAGTCTTTTCACGCGATGCCTAAATGGCATTTGCCATTCTATAGAATGCCCAGGTATTGCATACATTGCCTAGGGAAGTGTATAACGTATTCAAACGATTCTCGTATTTCATACTTTAAAAAAAGCCCAGGTATCTCATACAATGCCAGCGGTTCATGCACTGCAGGTAACGTATACAAAAGTTCATTTTAACTTTAATATTTCCATTCCCACTGAATGAAAAAGGTTGGATATTTCGAGTCGTTTTATTTGCCTCCAAGTTACTTCTAGAGATGTATAGTTGAATCTTGCATCATCGTTTAAAAATTGTGGAGAATTCGATTTCGTGGGTTTAAAAACGGGTTCAACCGATATTCTCGTCGTATGAGACGTACGATGAATTTGAGTATTTAACATTTTTAACTTTCATTAAAAAAATATTGGACATTAATCTTCACCCCGAGCAGCAAGTACATCAGCTAATAGTCTAGCTGAACGTAAACAGGACCATACGTTTTTTAGTTTCATAAATGATATGCTAAGTGTGTATTGCCTCGAACGCGAAATCGTCCGAGAACTTACAGTATCGACAAGTCTCCAACTTGTCATTATCGATTCTGTCGTGCCGCATACGACTTGTAATGAGATTTATGCAACTGTTTGTTTTGCTACTGTGAATTTATATTCCATTTAATCGGTTGTAGATTTCATCGTGTCCTTTCACTTAATCCAAAGGAGTACTCCCTATATCGAATCCCCTTTGCACTTTCGACCGCATGTTCTGTTGCGAAAATGACTTGCCCTTTCATTTATACTACATATTTTTGATTCTCTCTATATTAAAGTTTAGGAGATCTGCATCGTATGAAACGCGCAAGGAAAACTCGACCATTCGCCCTGCAGTTTTAATAACTTCGATAGACAAAGTTGTTCTTTCTCGCTACTTAGAAGACGTGCACATATTGTTGATTTAATCGATTGACATCCTTGGGGCCAATCCTAATGTCGATGTTTTCTCTTTTCCAAGTGAAGTTCAACTCTTTATAATTTAACAGTTGCATTGTTTGAAAATGACCACCAAGAATTTTAAAATCTCGCGTTTGGCGCAGTATGGCCAAATTGGCGCTTGTGCCATTAAACCAAACCAATCGCGCTACTTGGAATGGGCAAATAATCTTAAGCGTATGAAAGCAAGTTTCTTCATTCGATCTAAAAATTCAGCAAGTTAGATTGAATAAATGCACGCAACCTACCAGTTCACGCACAAATACGATTCCTTTCTGTTTAGGTTTATTTCCACGCCGAGACTCGCCCATAGGTTGTGGAGTTTTAACATCGGTAGGGGCTCTGATTAGATTAGCCTATCCATCAAAGCAGAAACCCAACTTGCATTCAATTTTGCAATCGATTTCAATTACTGAAATACTAATTGGTTCTATTCGTTGAGAACAGGATTACTCTTGAAGTAGAAAAGTTGGCAGGGAAGGCACGCCAAGTGCTGGAAAAATGCAATTTTACCTCCCTTACGAAACTACCCTCGAGACGCCAGGCTCCGTGAAGTGTGGAAAAGTCTCTAGCTTGTGCGAAATAATCGGGAGAATTCGTAACTTATATAGACTTAAAAAATGTAATAGTTGATAAAGTACTTATCTACGTTCCAAATGATGACATCTAGTATTTTCAACATCATTTTCTATATCGACCTGGAGATCATGTTGTATACATACTAGCAGCAGATAATGGTACATTAATCAATCCTAAATATTCATGTTAATATAATGTGACTCTTTTCGGCATTCAACAGAGTGCACATGAGTTCCCCAGCTCCACAAGCATGTGTCCTAAAAAATGCGTGACACCTCAGTGGGAGCGTCGCTGATAGAACCGACTTTCTCGCCAACAGCAAGAAATCAACTTGCAAGAAAAGGTTAAAGGTCGAAGGAGGGTCCCCCCCCCATCCGGCCAGGCCCTCACAGGGTTCAACAGACTGACCTCCCTTACTTTTGTGGGGAAGTTCGTAACATGAAGATTCGGCTAAGAGATCGTCGGATCACGATTTCGAAACCAGATTCCATAGATTCGAAATGTGTGTGGACCTGGTGCACGTCAAATCTACAACTTCGTCGAGGGCCAAACGTTGGTCAAATGACGTTGAGATTCGGATATCGCTTTCGCCACCTGCAACTTCGAAACAGACTGTAAACAAAATCGGATGCAATGAACATGACAGGTTCCCGCATCGAATTTTTGATGTTTAAATAGTCAAAGTAGCTAGACGAATCGCTTGGATACGATTTATTACCGATGGATTTTGCGTTCTTGTATGGTTTGAAGTAATGTTTGATGGGATGTCGGCTAATAAGGTTGAATAAATCTAGGTTTAAGGTTATCCTAATTTTCACGTCTGTTCTCTTTGATCGGTTCTTTTGAATGTAGCGTATTTGCTTCAGTAGAAAATTGTTATGCTTGTATCTAGTATCAAAAGTCGTAAATTATGCAAGAGGTGTATCTTATAACTTTATTTCGTTATAGGGCCTTGTTGTCGGTTGTTGGTTTAGAAAGCAAAATCCTACTGATGTCGGAAGCGCCATTGTATCTCAAAGCTTTTATCGACTCTCTGCAATGTATCTGTGGTAAGTTTTAAATCGCTGTATTTTCTATCGAATATCTGGACAGTTGGGAAAAGTTGAATAACGAGCAAATTATTCCACGTCTCGAATATTAAAATACTCTACCTTTTTCATTCATCTTTCGAAACTTCCTATAACGTGGTTTTCAATATAAAAGGGCACAATTTTTTTCATTTAAAGCAGAATTCGAGACTTGTCTATGAATAGTAGGATTGCCTACTTTGAACAAAAAATTTATCCACAAATTTCGCGATTGGCAGAATTTCGTCGCGTATTAAGCAGCCATTAAATTTTCTGTAAATGTGATGCTAGTATTGTCTATTGGAAGCTCTTCATAAACTTCAAAGTTTTCTGGTTGGACATTCGAAATGCATATTTACTTCATAACATAGCAAATATTTCTTGCATTGCAAAACGATTTAAACAAAATTGTTTAATTTGTTTGCAGTAAAAATCTTCCTGCATGTTGCATCTTAAATAGACAAGAAAAAAATAACCAAGCGTCTTAATGTCGAGGTTCTTACTTATTAGCCATACTGCGCCAAACCAAGATAATGCGATCAAAAAATGTTTAAGAAGGCAAATACAGCTGTTTATTAAATTTATTCCAGCTAAAGGTGAAAATGTTGGTTTTTAATAACTCTTGGTGTACTGAAGCAGAATTTCTTTTTAGTTTATAAATATTATAGAATGCTGAAAAAACTCGGAACTTGATTGTCAGTTTATTTAAATTTTGTACACTTGAGTAGTCGATGACGATGCATTATTTTAAAATCTAGTACATCAAAGGAATGAGATTATAAAACGCCATTTTTACAAATATGGAACAAAGTAAATGCATAAACGGGAACTTAAATCTAATGTAACTGATGCCAATCAATATAAAATTTAAATTTGTTACAAATAAAACTCGGCCTTTTTAGTTCTCATTTACAGCTTTAGCTCTCGGCGAAATGTTTTACTCTGGTATATACTATAGTTGATTTTATCCTTCTCTAGAAACTTTCTAGCATGAACTTTCGTGTAGGTTTTAAGGTGGTATAAACTTGTTGATAAGCTCATTAAGTTTTGCTTAGTCCCATATTTGCGTATTTATCAAACGTTACAATCTTTTCCAGAACGCCTGAGAAACTTGGTTCATCGAAGTATTGCTTCTTGAATGCTGAATTGGATTGCTTTCTCGTATGCATCAATCTTGTCGATTCTTCTGCACTTTAAAAGGATCTGCAGCTACCTGGCTGGAAGTTGAACCGTATGGAATTCAGTCGTATAAACACCGGCGTCTTCGCATCACAATTCCTCCATTGAGGACATCGGCGCACCATGGCCAAAAATGGTTTTCCCGCCATAAAACCAAACCGTCCAGGACGACCAAATCGTTCTTAAAATTGTTGGCATGAAAGGGCCATATCGTCGCTGTTTACGAAGACGTTTGTATTGTTCATCTGGCCAAGAGTTCTGGACTGCTTTGAAGAAAAAGATTTGTCTCCATCTCTTCAGCAAATCAAACTGATCTTTCTGTTATCGAGAACTTTGAACTTTTTGAATGTGCTGTCACGCGCATGACTAGTTTGGTGGGCAAAAACTTCAAATGTTATCTGGCCCCCTGCTAACAGTTTGCCTCAAGGATCCAAGCTGTTATCGGACACGTGTGGACGCTACTTCTATTCAAGCCAATTTCGAAATATTTCGTCTGTGCAATTCTGTATGCGGTAAGCTTGAATTAATATAAAATATAGTTTCGTGCCTTAAATACTGTTATGCCATCATGCAGGAAACTTCAATGAATTATTCTATATTAATCTAGTGAGACATCGGAAATAACTTACAGATATTTTTAAAATAAGAACGTAAACTTAACGTCTTGGCTTCAAATGAAAGGAACACTATTTGAAACGATGCATATAATAGGGCGGTTCGAGTTGACAAAGCTTGTGCGCGCGCATGGTAAAATCGATGGATTTTTCAAATGCTATGTCATCGGAAATCGTATAGTATATTCAAAAGAACGCAAGACGCTGCAATATCTGTTTAGAATCCTAGACTCTCGTAAGCAAAATTTAATTTTACCGAATGTGGCTGGCTCACTCTGGTGAGCAAATCGGGTAACCGCCTTTAGGGATCCGAATTAAGGAGTTTGTATTGTTCCACTAAAAGTGCCAAGTCTTCAGAGTCAATGTCCTCTCGCAATCCTCCGACTTCCGTTTTAGAATTTTACATAAACTACACTTAATTCTTGTGCCACTCTAGAATATTTCTTGGATTTGCATTTATTCCCGAATAAACTTCGGCCTTATTGACTTGGTGTAAAAGTAATTCTAAATTTACCTTTAAAAGAACCTTTCCAGTTCATCAAAAATGGACATGTGCAATAGGTCTTCAGACTTTTGATTTCGTATGAATTGTCGCAAAGTATGCAAGTTCTTGGTGTTGTCCTCAAACCATCTAATACTTGTTTGGAGTATGAAACGGGTTTATGGAAGTTCTTTGGGTTCATAAAGATATATTATCCAAATTGTAACTGGTCTGATCGCGGTTCAAAATTTAGTTCCGTCCCAAAATACTCGTTTTGCTTCAAAACGGGACGTTATTATAACCAAGCTCCAAATTAACTGAAGTTCGGAACTCGTTCACTATAAACTTTTACTGACCTCTGCTTTAGCTCGGTCATCTCTCGTACTTAAACTGAAACGGGTGCACTTTTGAACAAAAATTACTTCCGCAATGTTTCTTTTAGTTCCACCTCAAATTTAATGCACACGCAAAATGTAGTCATCGGACTCTAATTTGACGCGTTTGGTTAGTTAAAATGAGACAATCTTTAGTGACAATCCGCAGTTGATACCAATGTCGAAACTAAAAATTGCACTTAACTGGCTTTCTTCAAAGGCTCAAGCGATCAAAAAGGGAGAGGATGGAGGTTAACACGTCAAGTAACACGCCGATCCCTGTTGACTTTCCATTTAGTCTTCGTGGGACTGGCGGACTAAATGGAAAGTGCCAGTCCCCAGGGAACCGGCACTTGCGTGTTAGCAGGGTCTAAGCAGTGTTTTAAGAGAACTTTTCGGTGGGTTGTTCCTAGGTGAGTTGGACGGGTTGATTGGGATCGTTATTATGGTTGACTACAACTGATCGACTATATTGGGAGAAATCTTGATGAGGAATGCTGATGGGTAGGGTTTGAGCCTGAAAAGTGTAGTTTTTACTTTCAGCATTGGTAATGACTATGAAAATTGAAGTAATTGATCTAAACTACGCGCAGAGTACTTTAATTTCAGACTTCGACCCTCGAGGAATGTCTGGCCAAATTTACCCCAGAACTTTGTTCCATTCTTAATGGTAGGGAAAGGTAAGGTGTGAATACTGGCATAATTATTGAGCAAGTTTTAAAACTAAATGCCTATTTAACGAGTCTTTGTAAGTCTTTAAATACTCGAAGTTGATTTCCCCTTCGAATTAAACGACCATCTTGTCTCATTCTTGTAGCTACAATACGATTTTAATATAAAATGCATCTAGACGCGCAGAGCTCGGTATATTTTACTCGTTCTTTGTCGATGTATTTTCATAACTAAATTTAACGTTTCGGTCAAATAAAATTCGGTTTACATGGTTTGAGGAAATTTAAGAACCAAGTCTAAACTCGGATACGTTCAGGTTTCTGACATTTTTGATCACTCTTCCCAATAGATTCTTATGGACCGATTCGTCTCGGTCGTCAGCCAGTTTGGAAAGTGAGGTTTCATCACCAACTCGATTTATTACGTTGCGTCTGAAACAATAGCTGGAAGTTCTCTATTTACAAATGTCCGTCAATTACACTCCTTAATTCGATAAAATCCTTAGTGTCACTGAAAATAACGAACGTTTGGCGCAGTATGGCCAAATTGGCCTTTATTCCATTAAACCAATAAGTGACGCTAATTACGAGACTAGAGGAATTAAATCCAGTTGGGCAGCGACGATTAAGGCACTAGTTCAATCTGTAGCCACGCCTTTATTAGAAATTAAGCCATAATGTGTTACAGTAGAGTTTTTAATCGTAGCCTTAATCTTAAAATATTGGATTGAATTAAAATTTTAAAAGCGTTATAAATTTAATCATGTGCTCAATCATAAAATGGAGCGAAACTCTCGAGACTGAACACTTGTTGTCTCTAATTTGAAACAAAACTTAAATTAAATGTAATTTGTAGAATTTCGGAGTTCCCGTCTTGATCATTTAGTCAAAATGCTAACCGGCATCGTCTTTCATTTGAAGCTGTATAACCTTTCGTATTAATTCTCGTAAGAATCTTACACTAATTTTGTACGGTTAATCCAAGTCTCCTTAAATGCATAATTTATTTGTAATTAAATTGGTAATTTTCTTATTAAATGATTCCTATTTGCTTTGAAAAAATTCTAACTCTTCTGCAGAGGAGATGGAATTTTGCGCCTACTTGTATATCGGTGTCCTACAAGATAATGTATATTAAAATTTTTTAAATTAATAGTATTCTACTCAAAGATTTTAAGTCTTGAAGTTCCCTTATTATATCCGAAGATTTTAAGCATAAAGTAGACTGTTGAATTGAAGTATAGATTTTTTGTTAAGTGTTCGCTTTCAATATTGACTACCATTTTAACATCCTCAAACTGTATTGGTGTGGTTCATGAGTTTTTAAGGGCAATTAAGAGTAATGGACGAAATTTCCAATGTTTTTGTGTACTACAGATTAAATTTTCAGCATTATATTCTGCCTGTGTCATTGAGGAGTGTTTCAAACTTAAAAGAACTGTTTATTTGATCAAAAGGCGACTTTCTGTTGCTTTGCAATTGTAGTACAGTGTAAATTCTATATTCGTGCAAGCCTTGGATTATTTATCTTTTTAAGGTTGGACGGTGTATACGTAACATATGAAGGATCAATTTAAATCGTAGAGGATATGGAAAATTGCAGGCAACCAATATTCTAAACTACCGAAATGTCTCTTTGCATTAGTCTAGTTGAAACTTTTGCGAACGAAATTATTTTAGCTTCTAAATATTATGAACATGCTAAATTCGTGGAAATTCATTAGTTTATCGGTAATTATTTAAATTGAAATTTCTAGCAGGAACGCTAATCATGGGCAAAAACTTATCAAACTTGGCTACTAAAACCTCAATGTTTTGGGAAGTTGGAAGTTTTATCGGTTTCTTAATGCAGCTAAAATTTTGCATTGGTAAACCAATGCAAGTGACAGGATATTGGCACCATAATTTCTTGGTTAGGCCTAATTTTTTCTGTTGTAAATGCAAATTTCAGCTGCAATTCATGAATTAACAATGTAGGTTCTATCCGATTTAAATAAACTTCGCCTTATATTATCGGCAGAACTGAAACGAGTCTTATAAGTAATACTTCGGTGACTAAATCCTAAATTGAGGTTGAACAGTGAGGTAAACGCGAATGATAATTTGGTTATTGAATCTCGAAGGATCTGAATTGATCAGGCCTAGGAAAATTAATGTCCTCGCGAAATAAACTCGAAACAGACTGTTGTATCAATTTTAACCGAGCAATTTCCATCGCATTAACACAACTAGTCTTGTCTGCTTATTATCCTGAACAGTAGTAGTAACACACTCCGTAGTAATCGCATCTAAAAACCATGCATATTCCTGAACTATTTTAGTAAAACTATTAATCTTGAGGAAATTGTGATTTAAATTTTAGTAAAATTGAGAATTAAATATCGAATATTAACTATGAATATCGTTAATTTCGGTATTTTAACTAAAGAGTACTCGACTTTAAAGCCTGCCATTCACTTGAAGTATATCCATGCCTTATGTCCCAAGCCCTGTTTTCACCCATTTTAACCGAAAAATGCAGGCACGCCATTCATTTGTATTTAAAAGGACGCTAACTCTGAACGAAGGTAGGGAGGGAATGATCTTCCCTCTCTACAGCTGCTTGTCAATTGCTCTTCGATTTTTCCACCGTCAAGCAGACTTTAACTTGTGCTACCCTCAAAGCGAGGCTTCAATCTACGCAAGGCAATGTTCTTTTCGCTAGCCTCTTTCAGGTTCCCAATGAAGAGACTTTAAACTCCAGTGTTTACGCTCCGATTTCAGTCCAGATGGAATTCCAACCACCACAAGCCATTTGGCTAATTTTCATAGATTTTGATGGCTTTTTCCTTCTCTCGTTCCAGTTTATCTGTGAAGTGAATGGCCGGATTAAAAATGAATATTGAACTTGCGGCAGCGAATTCAAATAAGTCGTGAAGCAACTAATCGCGGCAATCGAGAATATTGAAACGGCTGAAGCTCCTGATAACCCGCTTCCCTTTTGAAAAGATTCCAAAGATGTGAACCGGTACACAAAGGTCATTCCAAGATCATAGGCGTGCAATTCAAAACGATAGAATGGACTACGAGTAGTTTAAGTAAAGGAAGTCGAGCAATTTGAGTAAAGAAGCTCTAAAAATACGGAAAGTTAAAATGGATTTATTGCAAAATAATTAACACTATCTCTTCTATTACTTTTCTGCTTTTTGAAGTACCAGACTGTTTGGCACACAAACTCGTGCTTTGCATTTACCTTCTTCGCGAATTCTTCGGTCACGCCATCTTAAACTCGCCTTACAAATCTCCAAGAATCTCAATTTAGTTGAAAATAAAACTTTAGTCTCGTGCGAATATAATTAACTTGACCAAAGCTCATCTTGATGTAAGTAATTTGGTTATGTTGATGTCTTTATTTTAGCTGAGGGCGGCCATTGGCTTGCCGGCGAAGCC
>BGPR01027174.1:0-20948 GCA_013235015.1 Araneus ventricosus
CACACGCACACAAACATTGCCTTTTATAAGTATAGATAAGTTGCATGAACTTTAATTTATTTTAACAAATTGTAGAAAAAAACATTTGGCATTAATATTCAAATAATACATTGCTCAGAACTACTTTTATAATTAAATCCGAGGAAAGATGAATAGATACTCTAAACTTTGCCTCTTGAGGAATGAATTTTTACAGTTATTACGAACAATTATTTTCTTTTTTATCTAGTTTTTTTCATATCGACAGGAATTGAGTGATCAGAAAAACTTGGAGAAACAATACATATACTCAAAAAATGTAATGTCCACAAATATGGCCGTCGAATTTTAACGCCAAATTATGAAAGTAAACATGCCATACATTTCGGACTATCGGTGTTTTCACTTATCGAAAATGTACAGACTTCATTTCATACATTACTTGTCTTGACCTCTTGGAGAGCTTCGAAGCTCCATTTTTATGATATTGAGCTGCACAATCCAATATGATTGCAGGAAAGAATAGTAACGTAATCACTTTCTAGAACACATCTCTTGCTTTTCGAGAGACGGTACTGAGTCTTTTCATCAGAGTTAGAATATTCTTCCTATATGATAGATGTTCTGTCTGACTCACCTAAATTTTCATGTCTGATCATATTTCCAAATCTTCAATGTTTAGGCAGGCTTTCGCTATTTTGACTTTCTTGAATAGTTTGGGCATTTTTGTATCACTTATTATTATTATTATTATTATTCTATCATAACCTGGAGCTAACACAATAGAAAAAATATTTTTCGCTTAGAATAAACGCGCGCAAAACCTGCAAACAAACCCAAGGTTATGATAAAAGTACTGTTTGAAACAATAAATGTAGACATATGTTATGCTTATGATTTCTTATAAAATAGAACTAATATTACAATTTGAGTTTTGAAATTTAAAAAAAATGAAAAGAAACTTTATTTTTCCTATTTGGTCTTTTATTTCACAAATTTGGACAATATTCTTCAAATGATGAAAAGAACTTGAGCAAATCAAAAATTTATTATTAAAAATTTTTTACGAAAAAAATGATGAGGAAGTAGAATACAATATTATCAGGGGCCATACAAGATTTTTTGATTTTATTGTTGAGAGATCTGGAGTGAATAGTTTTCCAAGAGATATTATTTTTTCTCCTAGAATAATTTTAATATAAAAAATGTAAACGTACACATGCGTGTCAATGTTTTCGAAGACGTTAACGATGTAAAATGTTTTAAAACTGTTTTTTGAACATAGATATTACGAGTTTTTTCTAATGCAATTTTGAAAGATCTTAAAAGTCTTTCGAGATATTTATGGTTTATTAAGAAAAATAAAGTCGTTAATGTTGATTTTTCGAACAAAGTTATATTTGTTTTTTGCTAAATAAATGCTAATCTGATAATGAGTGAACACATTTAAACATGAACTTGAAAGGTCTTATTCACATGTAAAATCTGTTAAAAATTGGTTTCAGTGATTAACATTTTGTAAGTAAATTTATAACAAAGCTTGGCTTGTTAAATAATCAGGAAATTATTAAATCTAGCAAGGTTAGCTGTTATTGAGTGGAAGTTATTGACTCTGCGGCAAATCGCTGCCGATCAAATGTCTTAGTCTCCAAAAATGTCGATATATCACTTTTATAATGCAGTCGATAACTTCCTAACGTATGCGCTTATGAGTTTTTCATATGCTTCCTTCACAAAGAATTCTTTTTACCGCTTATGGTTTTATAATAGGCAAAATGAAAACTATAGTGGCATAATTTCCAATTTTCATTGCAATGTTACAATCATATATCGTCGCTTAGCAAGTAACACCACTATCTTAATTTTTTGAAATTTCAAAGAGGAAGAAAATATGAAATTCTTCGCAACCAGTGACGAATATTTCCGAATTTCTTTAGCATATGATCAGAGCATGAGACCGCATGTTCCAACCAGATGTGAAAAAAATTCGGAAATATTCTTTACTGGTTGCGAAAAATTTGGTATTTTCTTCCTCTATGAAATTTCAAAAAATTTAAGATGGGTGATGCTGCTTGTTAAGCGACCATACGCTTATCTGATAATTTAACACTGTTTCATACTGAGACACGATGGCCTGACGGAAAGGCTTCAGTCTTCGGTGATCGCATATTTGACACCTGATTGCACTGAAGACCATCCGCGTATGCGAACCTCATTCACATTTGTCGTAGATATTTTGATTTAGAAATTATTAGAAGAATAATAGCTTGTTTGTTTACATTTACTACTCTATATCCATTCTATGTAGTCATATGCTCCTTTACAATATAATCATTAATGTTATTAACATTTCCTCAAATTACCAGCATATGAATATCTAGATTATGATTTTTGAAATCCTTTGATAGATTTAAGAACTTTTAAAACATTACTATTCAAATCTCTAGATTAAGTAATTTAAGAATTTCAATCAGAAATTTACTCCTTCAAATATTTTAGAAGTTTCAATATTTAGAATGACACCACACCTGTTGCTTATCAGACACTCAAAATTTCATTGCTTATTAACTTCAAGGTGAATATCCACACATATCAATAATCTTAAAATCTCATATCTTTAACTTCAATTAATATCAAACAAATTCATAAACCACCAACAAATACCTCCACTTAATGAAACTCTTAGCAACAAGCAAAAGATGCATTCTCTACTTAACTTCTATTCCAAATATCCTTAAAATAACATCCATAATTAAAATCAATATAACTTAGAAAGTGATTAACTATATGCGTTGGGTTATTTAGAAGAATCTAAATCCGCAATAACCCCAAAATTTCATCTCTTACTCAGTGCTTAAGTATTTGACAAGAAAAACAAAGCCAAATTTCTTAAACTAACACATTTATTAAACAAACATATGATACTTCAATATATAAAATCATTGATGAAACAAAAGAATACTCAAATGCTGTGTCATCAATATCATCACTTAATAACACATAATCAATATAAGGGTCGACCCTTTCTCAACCAGATCTCTAATTATATATTCATTAATAAATCCAATATTTTACCCTAACAGCCTATTCAATTACTAAAATATTAAATTTATCATTTTTAGGATTATATGAGTGGCCATCTCTAATTTAAATTCAAATTAATATTCAAGATTATTACAAATATTTTCCCCATAAAATGTTAATGTATTACTAAGTCAATATATAAAATTTAACTAAACACACATAACTCTTCTCATTATAACAGGTGAATTATTCATATGCAATTGATGTTAACTCTACTTCTAAAGAATATACATTGATTAATGCACATTCACTGATATCAAATCATTCAAAGAACATTATTTCTATAAATATCTTAGATATTCTATGTTCGAAACTGATAAAATAACATCTATGGATTTGCTTACACATTCAAAATATTAAAAATTGCATGAAGTATAATGATTTCAGCATCCTATAAACCTTTTAATTCACATTACATTATTATACATTTCTAACATGATAATTTTATTTTAAATTTAACATTTTTATCCTCATCATAATTTTCAAATTTCTCTTAATAATTTTGTTATCTAAGATTATACATTACAATTGTTTCAATTTAAAATGCTTGTTGTCTAATATTTTACATTGCATTTCTTATAAATTTATTTTATTTGATATTTAAACTTATTCATTGCATTTCTCACAAATTAAATTATTCAGTATTCAAACTAAGAATTTCGACCTCCCTTTTAATTCCTAAAGTTTTTCAATTCAAAAAAAATTTAAAACACATAGCTTTTCATCCTTCTAGACCGCGATGTACATATTGATGGCTCGGCATCAGAATGGTAGAACACATTTCTGCTTCAAAAAAACGAAAGTCAGCGCCTTTCTGCACAACTTTAAGATGAATTTCTTTCTAGTTCACGATGTACATATTGATGGCTCGGCATCAGAATGGTAGAACACATTTCTGTTTCAAAAAAACGAAAGTCAGCGCCTTTCTGCACAACTTTAAGATGAATCTCTTTCTCTAGTTCACGTATTGATGGCTCGGCATCAGAATGGTAGAACACATTTCTGTCAAAACGAAAGTCAGCGCCTTTCTGCACAACTTTAAGATGAATTTTCTAGTTCGCGTGATGTGTTATTATATTGATGGCTCGGCATCGTAGTAGAACACATTTCGCTTCAAAAAAAACGAAAGTCAACGCCTTCTGCACAACTCAAAGATGAATTTTCTCAGTCTGCGATGTATACATATTGATGGCTCGGCATCAGAATGGTAGAACACATTTCTGCTTCAAAAAAAAAAAAACGAAAGTCAGCGCTCTTCTGCACAACAACTTTAAGATGAATTTCTTTCTTAGTTCACGATGTACATATTGTTTTCGGCATCAGAATGGTAGAACACATTTGTTCCAAAAAAAAAACGAAAGTCAGCGCCTTTCTGCACAACTTTAAGATGAATTTCTTTTCTATTCGAGATGTACATATATGATGGCTCGGCATCGGAATGGTGGAAAATTGTTCTGCATCCAAAATAAGGGCAGCGTTCTTCCGCTCCAATATAAGAATATAAAAGTTCGTTTCACTCTGGGCAACACCGGAACGGTCCACGTAGCAGAAATTTATGAAGGTGTTTATGGTGTTACTCTGGGCGTAAATTTTACTTTTGTATTCGACAGGCTTAGGCATCTTGTTGTCGGTGAGCGCTGAGCAATGTCTGTAGGATGTCCTTCAACATCAAAATGAGGATGGTTGAATGAAGAAAGCATGTTGCTTCATTTTTGACCTACAGGATAAGGCGCACAGGACAAAAGAATAAACAGGCAAGATCCCCTCTCAGCATGGTTGGCATCTAATCTCCGGGCACCTTCTCAAAACCACGCCGAAAGGCAGCAGGGGGACTCCCCGTAATTCGCCTCAATCTTCTCGCCCGTTAGGCCCTTCGCTCGAACAAGTCTCGACGATCTCTATCGGGTTCGGATCAGCCTTCTTCTTCCTTTTTCATTTTCTCAAAATCAAATCTCCCCCTTTTCAAAATTTTCAAGTCTCCCCTCTAAATCTCAAACACCTCTTTTTAAATTCGCTCTTGGCGACGGCATTTACGCCAAAATAGCCAATATATTAAGTTATCATTGGTTAAAAGTTTTCCAAAATCATGCAACCCCTTAAATTAATTCACGCCCCCAGGCTCTCCTTTCCAATCCCGGTTACCTACAGTGCATTTCCTAGCAATATACCACGTGGGGCAAGGCGGCTCTGAACTTTTTTTAGCGAAAAGGGATTATTATGTGTTGACAGACATCTAACAGAAACCACCCGTGCGAATCGCACCCAGGTCAAAGGTGAAGAAAAAGAAATCGTTCGCTCCTCTGCAATGGAGTAATAACTTTTAGAAAGGAATTTTACAAGCTGGCAGAAATGTGTGTGAATCAGAATTTTACCGACAATTTCAAGAAGGACAACCACGAATTAAATCCACCGGCTGTTTTTAAAAGTGGAGAGGGAACATTTTTCGGCTTAAGTTTAAAATAAGAAGAAGTAAAGAATTAATCGTTACTTGTTTGAAAGCTGGGCATATGGAGGGAATATTTCTCTTGCTTCGCAAGGCGGGTGTCCATGCTTAGCTTAAGGGCGGGAGATCTCTAGGTTCAATAAACTCTTGCTCAAACTGAGATTTTACCTACACGAAATTAAAATATTCCTTAATAATAATTTCTTAATTCTTCATTTATTTAGTTGATTACTAAAGAATAAGATAAAACGATTTTTGAGGGATGCAAATAAAATGTGAGAAGAATAGTTAAATAAAATATAAAAGGAAGAATCAATTAATTTACACAACCAAAATGAATAATAGTTAATAATATCGTCATATTATATATGGCTGTGCATCAGACACTTTTCATCATTTTTGTAGTTAATCAAAGGATACAATAATCGATTTGAAGAATAAAATAAAAATAAATAATAGTTACTTAATTTATCATATTATACATGGCTGTGTAGTTAATTTATTTAAGTCCTTCTAGAATTCCAACAGTCTTTAGAATTTTATAAATAAAATATTCCAATTAATCTTTACATAATTTAATTAAATGCCATCCCTTTTAAGAATTTAACAATTAAATATTTCAGTTGATTTTTAGTGATTTAACTAAACTTTACAATAAATGCAATTTAATTTTCATCCCTTTCTAGAATTTAACAAATAAATATTTCAGTTGATTTTTAGTGATTTAATTAAACTTTACAATAAATACAATTTAATTTTCAACCTTTGTTAGAATTTAACACATAAATATTCTAATTGACTTTTAGTGATTCAATTAAACTTCACAACACATTTAATCTTTCGCAGAGGGTTAAACTACCTCGTTATATGGCGTGAAAGACTTCAGTGTGCGGTAGTGTCGTCTTCTTTATCTGACCAAGGTTTACATTGCGCGGTCCGTCCTAAAATAATCCTCGTGAGTATACTCAAGACGGATCGTTAATCTAATTACACTATGGTGTTCCCCTTAGGACCTGGTGTCCGGTATACCGGACATCAACTGCTCCTATTAATTCAATAATTGATGAAACTACATGCTGTCATTTTCACATTACAAACTACATCGTCTTTTTGCCTTTCAAAAAAAGGCGCTATTGACATCCTTAAAAAGCTCATGTCTTGACGTTTGACTTCCTGAACTTTTCCTGCGTTCATTTTGTTTTATTTGCTGTATTATAATTGTTTTATTTGTTTTGGAGTGGCGGTGAAAACTCAGACCTACACGAACACTTCAGTGGTACTGGAGAAAGAGTTGACTGCATTTGTGCTGAGTGGGCTACTTTTACAAAATTCCGTAAGGCTTCGACCAGATCGGAGGAGCTTTTGTATTTGGTACATTAGCTCCATATACATACATGCTGTCTTTTTTTATTTGATTCTCGACTTTCTTATTAATAATTCTTAGCAAGAATTTTTCGTTTCGGGCATGGAATCATTTCATTTTTTTTTTAGTTTTTCCGAAAGAACTCGAGAAAATCATTGTTCTTCACAAAATGGAGCTCGGTGGTGAAGTCTGTTTTTAAAGTAATTTCTTGTTCTTAATCTTTTTTCTCACTATTTAAAAGGCTTCTACAATATTTTAATATCCTTTGACAATCATTTTAAAGTGAAATTCGTGTAATTATTCGTCTTTTTGCAGTTGAAATATCCGGTGATGTCTGGATACCGGACATGGGATGACTGTTTTAATTTTTCACCTACAGGCTTGAAATTTCATTTATGAGATACCATTTGCGGTAGTACTCAGTACACCAACGGAAAAAGTCTAACTCTACTATTTCTTAATTACGACTGAAGAGGTTAAGAGTTTTAAGTTAACAGAAATTCCGAATGCGGAAATAGGCATTTCCTAAAATTCATCGCTTCTAGAAAACGTTACCAAGGTCATTTATCGTCTTAATGAATGTTCACCATCACAATACCTACACAGATGTTGAAATGCATATAAAATTCAGGAATTCTTGCCTTCTTTTATTAATCAAATATATCCATGATAAAGAAAGTGAATGAAACAGTTTATTTTACGAATAAACGCAGACTATCTTTAAAACTTATTCTCTGAGAAAATGTAGAATTTTTTAAGTCATTTCAGCTAAATTAATAAAAGAAACAGCATGCATCTTTTCTATATTTCATGTGGAGACTGGTTCATTTCGGAATGAACGGTCAAATATTATGGTATATCTCAAAATTCAATAATTTATAATTTTAGGATATATTTTAAAATTCATATTAATTCTGAATTAACTAACTTGATTGTAACTCTAACGTTGTTTATCACACAAATACACCGCTGGGCATCTTAGTCGACTTGACTATTGAAAATCTGATTTGAAGAATAAAACATAACTAGAGGTCGACCAGCGGTCGAAATTCGACCGTAATTCATTAAATTTTTAAGTTTGAGCGTTATTGAGGTTATTTTTTATTGAAGCAAAAAAAATAACGGGCGGTTAAAAACATAAATGTTGACCACAGACTTTTATGTGTTTGGCATTCAATATGAACGTAAACAATGATTTTTTATTTTATTTAATTTAATATATTAGTAATACATACTATATATAAATTCTTTAGAGACAATCTCTACTCTGTGCGACTGTTTTACCACAGGCTAATATGTGTTTGACATTGACAGATTTAAATCATCCGCATTTTGTATTTCACTCCGAAGAGTTATTTTTATAAATTATCTAAATAAACTCCCTCTTGGAGTGGATTTCACTGCGGGGGTATTAAATCAATTACAAATCATCCTCTCCGCATAAGCTCCTCAGAGGGGGGCCAGACCCAAGAACAATCAGGAACTAGCGACTGCAGACTGCGACAACATCGACGTAGTACAATAAGATAGCCATGCGTGTCCAACGATCAGCAAACTCCGAAAAACCGGCACACAGCCAAAAAATGGTGAAAATTACCTGTAAGTTCTATCAGCATTACATAAATTTTATCTTTCTGCATTCCTTCTCCATATGAACTTTAACTATGCCGAATCTGACACTCCTCCGTGAGCGCAATTTGCTTAAAAAGGGGTACAAAGTTTTCTCTTCACGTATTAATATATAGATACTAGAAAAAATTCTTAATTCGACTAGTGACATCCTAATTTTCTGTCTAAAGAAGTATCCCACTTAAATACTTAGGAAAAGCTCTTATTGGAAAAAGAGAGCCACCTGTATTACAGTCACATAATCCATACAGTGGCGAATCCAGGGGAAGGGCTATCGGGCTGCCGCCCCCCCCCCCCCAGAGCTGAACCGAAATTCTTGATTTAATTTAAAATCACTACAACTGTTTGATCTTAATTTTCATTTAAAAAGAATAGTAATAAAATCGTGACAACATTGCTTTCTGACTTGACAGGCTCGAAAATTTTCCTACTTTTCTAGTCTTCACTTGCACTTGTAGCGTTGGCGCGGTCGAAAACATTTTTTGGCCAGCTATTTCATTGTATTTTTAATTAAATTATCGAAAGTATTGTAGTGTCCTTTATCATTCTTATTGTCAGGAGAGGAAAGCCTGTAAAGTTCAAGTGTTTTGGTTTACATAAGCCATGAGGTTTGACATTCGTCACTACGAAACAAAATTTTTATGACCTCAGACCCCCAGAACCGAATCCTGGATTTGCCACTGAATCCATATCTAACCTTATAAACAGGTCTGACCACTCTGCCCCGCTGGGTTGGTCACTCTAATAGTGCTCTGTACCCTTTAGTATAGGATAAACCAAGCAATCATCTCTTGAGTGTAACTCCACATGTTACTTATCTGAATACTCCAAACACATTAAGCATAATAATTTTAAGCCAATTAAAACTGTTATGTAATACAACAAGAATTCGTTCAACAGATATTTATTAAACACAATAAATAAGTGTAGTTAGAAAAGTTGGTAACTTTTGGTCAATCGATCAACCCTGTAGAACACCAACATTCTCTTTTACTATCAGTAGAGATTAATATGTTTCTGTCATTTGTAAATACCGTATGAATAATTGAATTCTGTTCTCATTACATTGAACAGCTCTTTCTTTATTTATATTTCAGAACGTCACATCGACTATCTGCGCGAACCTAAAACGAAATGCTTCTTGTCGCAAGAACTTCTGGATGTCGTATTCGAAAACAGCCGAAATATGTTTCTGTCAGTTGTAAATACCGTATTAATAATTGAATTCTGTTCTCATTACATTAAACAGCTCTTCATTTATATTTCAGAACTTCACATCGACTATCTGCGCGAACCTAAAACGAAATGCTTCTTGTCGCAAGAACTTCTAGTTGTCCTATTCAAAAAGAGCCGAAATATGTTTCTGTCAGTTGTAAATACCGTATGAATAATTGAATTCATTGAATTCTGTTCTCATTACATTAAAAAGCTCTTTCTTTATTTATATTTCAGAACTTCACATCGACTATCTGCGCGAAACTAAAACGAAATGCTTCTTGTCGCAAGAACTCCTAGATGTCGTATTCGAAAACAGCCGAAATATGTTTCTGTCAGTTGTAAATACCGTATGAATAATTGAATTCATTGAATTCTGTTCTCATTACATTAAAAAGCTCTTTCTTTATTTATATTTCAGAACTTCACATCGACTATCTGCGCGAACCTAAAACGAAATGCTTCTTGTCGCAAGAACTTCTAGATGTCGTATTCGAAAACAGCCGAGCGACCAATATCGCCGCAGCTCTGGAAGAAGCACGACTTGTATTTGAAAATGCTCGTCCTAATGTGAACAAAGTAAGCATTATAAGTTTGAATTTCTTAAGTACTTATAAAGTCAAGCATTTATTTCAGTGCCTAACATGTAGAAACTGCGAATTAATTCTGAATAATTCCAATTCTTGATGAATATTAGTTTTAATCAAAAACATGTAACCAAGCGCGGCCCGAGGCCTGGGCAAACCGGCAATACCCATGGCCGCCAAACTCGGGGCGCCACCAAATCGGAAGTGCGAAGGGAAAAAAGAAGTTTAATAGACTTGATAAATATAGTCATGCATTTTTTAAATGAATTTCTTGAATATGTTATTTTAGTTTCAATGAAACCACTATATACTCTGAAATATGTATGAAGCTTTAAAATTCCCATCATAATATTATTAAGTCATGTTAGCAGGTAAAGGAAATGCATATTTCTAAGTAAAAGTTTGTTTGGTATTTAGAATACATGTAGGAATTGTATTTTTCCCGTCTAGCTTAAAAGCGTAAGTTTAATTCCTTCTTAATAATATTCTTTCACTTTCCGTACAAGCTCATTTGAATATTGTTGTGTCAGCAGAAAGATATCGAGAGATAATGATCACGCGCTTTCTCACGGTGCTAATCACGTGATGCGTAGGTGTAAGCTCTCCGTTAAAAAACCCAGGGTAATGTTTGAATCCTCAGGAGATGACTTTTTGAATTCCAGCAGAACAGACATGCGGTAGATGTGAGAGTAGGCATCTAAGGGGGTCTTTTCCCTGTTAGCACGGCGGCGATGGGCGATGGCTGTAACTAACTAAACCTTTTAACGAGGTGTAAGTTGATACGTAACTTAAGTAAGTAACAAACCCTAAATCCCTCTTGTCTAGAATGCAAATAATGCCTGTGTAAATACTTTTCTCATTTCATATTATGCTTTTTTAATAAATAAATACTTTAGTTTCATCTACTGTTTCTCCTTCTTTATATTTGTTCCATTTCCCTTAGAGTGCCCATAAGATAACTTTCTACAAGTTATGTTGGCTTCGGCAGAGATGAATATTATTTCGTATAATTATGGTTGCTCAAGCCGGGATTCTATATCCTGCAACCATTTTTCCTATATACATATATTATAAAATTTAAAAAATGGGTTGTTTGTGGAAGGGGGCGCTATATTGTTGCTTTGGCAGGTTGGTAAATTTACCTCCGGCCGTCCCTGCATGTAACATACAGCACAGAACGTAAAAGACGTTTAAAGCTCATCACAGAAGAGTTTCATTGATTGCGACGACTGACGAATTACTCTAAAAAAACATCTGAGCGTTTCATACGTATTTTTCCGTTTCTCATATTGAATTCAAAACCAGATGATTCATGTTTGTGTTTATAAGTTCTTATGCTACCACGGATAAAATATACTTAAGATTTCAGAGACTTGATTAAACGCAATAAAGATACAATTATTCACATTGAAAACAAATTTTTGAGACCTTAAAGCTAGTACATCAAAAATGCTAAACGCTCACAGGGTTAAAATTTTCGCTCTCGGACTATATGTGAAAACGGAGTCTTTTTTTAAAATATTGCATTTAGAAATGGGAATTTTTAAAAAATCAAAACAATTACTTTTCATCCCTGCAACAAACAATTTTACGAGCAGATGAATCAATTTCACCTTTCTTAATTTTATGAAGTACGCTGGTGTTGAAAAAATTTAGAGGATTTTTTTATATACTTTTAGTCGATTATCTCCAGAACTACTCGACATTTTTGCTGAAATTAAATATGTACATAGGCTTATATAATACCAAATAATAGCCATCCAACAGTTACGGTACACGCGTATGATCATACGTAAAACTCATCAGCGCAGGAAGGTCTTAAGCAGAAATTACAATATCGAACAAAAGAAATGGATAATTGAGAGGCATGTTTCTCTCTTCCAGCTATACATCTCTCACAAAGTGAATTCGTTTTGAAAATGAAGCAGTTTATGACCGGCTGTAGCAATCGGTCATAAACTGTTTTCCATTTCGACAACCACTCTAGGAACACTGTTTTTCGGAGCTGGTTGGTTCTGGGAGGGGAAGGTCAGTTGCAATTGCCCTTCCAATAACGTTCCAGATATGCTCTGTAGGGTTCTAATCTGGAATCAAGTTAGCCAATCCATCTACGAAATATCTTTACGTTCCAGAAATTCATTGATCGGATGAGTGCTATGTGGACGAACCTTATCATCCATAAAAATGAAATCAGGAATCATCTGCATTTCTAAAACGACGAACATAGGGCTTCAAGAACTCACCCCCCCCCTTGATTCATAGCAGTCACAGAGCCTCTGTCAATGATTTTGAGGTCTGTGTGCTAATACAACATCTGTTTGAATCCTGGAAGGAGGCTTCCCATTGAACTCCTGTTACCTTTCACTGTAATTCATAAATATAGATTTTCAATGGCTGTCGTGGATTTTGGGTTACCTTACAGTCTTTCTGCGGAAGCGGTATTCTTTAATTGTGAGACACGACTCTGAGAGTTATATTTAAATCTCTAGCAGTCTACATTTGAGACTGCTCAGCTTCCAGTCTCCCGATGATTCTGCTTCCTATTCCATCATTCAAATGTTGGCGATTACTCATTTTAATCGTTAATTTTTAATTTTGCCAAATATTGCGAAAACCTCACAGATTTCGCCAAAGTGTGCGAACGAATGAAGCAGAGAAATTTGCACACGTGCTTACGGAGCTTGTTCCTCTAAATGTACCGCACACATGCTTACATATTCGATACTAAAGATTTGCTTCTTTGTTTTGGAACATTATTTTTATCCTTCATTTATTACTTTTCAAGAAAGTCAGCAAAAAATGCGTCTCTTCATTTGGAACACCGATATGGAAATTAAATGGTATTTATCATTTACTTGCCAAAAGTAGAACCATCTCAATAATTGCAAACTTGGTTGCAGTGAGTATATATCAAAAACGGAAAGTTTTTATTTTTAGGGAAATATCTCAGAAACAGTGATCGGCTTATTGAAAAAGAAAACAATCTATGTATATAAAAGAGAAAATCATTCACTCACTCATCACCGAACCTTCCAGACCATTCTGACTAGAAACTTGAAATTTGGCAGGTAGTTTCCCTTTGGGTAGTAGGTGCTCACTAAGAAAGAATTTGCTGAAATTTTAATCAGAATTTTAAATAATTAAAAATTACCCTAAATTTTAACGTTTTCCGACAATGATTCGGATGATATTGTCGTTCAAAAATCATTTCAATATCATCTTAAAGCTTAAAAAATTAGCTTTTTAATGGCACAAATTTTATTTCCGTGCAATTTTTCTTTAATTTTTTATTTTTAAAAATTAATTTTTAAGCGGAATTTATAACAATGCTATTCATCATCTTTAACAAGTTATTCTGTTGCTAGGCAGCTGTGAGACTTTGAACTACTCTAATTGTCATTCTATTCTGCGATATTCTGTTCAATTATAAATAATTTTTCAAAAATGTTTTCAAACACAGTTTGTAGCAATGCTTCAGCCAGAAAGAGGAACGAGGAATGGTGTATACGGGGTGGTCCAGAAACACTGATATATTGAAGACCAGAGAAGAACAAAAGGTATTAACAATGTGTTACTAAGCGAACGAAGTCATGGGCAACAGCTAGTTCTATTTACTTCTGAAAAACACTTAACTGGTGTGAGCTAATCTCGAGTGCTCATCATAGAAATTTCTTTCACTGGATAATGCTAAAATATTATATCAATAACTGGCCGTTTCTTGGAAGATATTGCATCAGCGTAGATCCCAAAGTGAAATTTTAAATAATCATTTTTTGGAAAATTTATTGTAACTAAAGCAACTCAAGATAATAAATTATAACTTGAAAGAAGGATTTGGTAAATATTGTCGAAATGGTAACATTAATTATACGATGTTAATTAAGTGTATGATTAAATGTAGTTACTTAGATGATTACCTGTGTGATTCATTACTTAGAGGGTCATTTTTCATCTCTGCTACAGTGAAAGCCTGTTATTAAATACGATGTTGTTTTCTTCCCACTGTTGAACAAACATAAACAAGGGCCTTAATGCAAAAGCGTAATTATATTTTTAGGAAACATACGAATTTTAAATGCTTCATCCTAATGAAGCGTATATATTCTTAGTTATAAATTAAATGCTGTAATTGTTTTCATAGGATTTTCTGTGAAGACTCATTCTAAAAACCATTATTAATTACTAGAAAAATCACACCCGTCGTGTATGACGGGTCAATTGCCTCTATCATCGAGAGATTTCCATCAAAATTGGCGTGCATTATCAAAGATATAGAGAGATATGTAACATCGATTGAAAACAAACAGACAGGAAATAGTATTTTTATTTACATATTATTTTACATAATTCTTTTATTCAAAAATCCTCTCCCGTTGGATCTAAAAAAAATCTAGAAAATCTAGTAGATATAATCAACTAGATATCAGAAATCTGTTTCAAAACAAATAAAGCACCTCTTTTGTCGAACGTTGCCAAAAAATATTATCAAATGATATCATACGCTTGCAATAAATAAATGAGATGCTTCGGGCATCCAAAACTATATCATGTGCATGATATACAATGACGCAATTTACTACTTTCATTGAAAAACGGAAATTAATTTCAAATATATAGATTAATATAATTTTAAATTCTCGACCATTGATCATATGAGATAAATTTATATCAATCAATGAATAGCAAACTTTATTTCACATTATTTTAGAGCTAAAATTTGAAATTAGAACGACAATTACTTTTTTGAAATTTAAAATGAGTGAAATGTAGAAAGATCTGAAAGAAATTAGAAGATCTTACCAAAGATCTGGGCTATTATATTAGTAATTTTGTTACTTTAAATTGTTAAACACATTTTACTCTTCAATAATAATTATTTAAGTATCTTTCTATAATATCAATCTCAAGAGACAATCACAAAAACACTTATTTTCTTAAATGTTCGTTTCACTAAGTACTGTGAAATATACATTTATTCTCACGTTGGGAAATTTCTGATCGTATTTGAGAATAAATTAATTTCGCATGGCTAACGTTACTACCAGTGCTTTTGAGAATTACATACGCATCACTAAGAAGATTATTATTCCATTATTTAGAAACCTTAACTTTTCTATTTGTTCCTAGAGCTCTGCACTTTAATATCACGGCATTTTTAACTGGATTTCTATAGTAATAATTAAAAACTTATTTAACTTGACCTGCTTCATGTTTGCAAAGATGGGTTTTTGTAACCGATTTTTCACTTACTTCTAGACGTGCTAGTGTTTTGAAATTTTCTACACTCGTATATTCTCGATGATAATACACTATTTTGATATTTTTGGAACTTATTTATCGATTGATCGATTATTTGAATTAATTTTTGATTCCGTGCTAATGGTTCCTGGTGATAAATTCGAGAGAAATTCCTTTCAAGACTTCAGAATATTTATAAAAATGAATTAATAATTGACTAAAAACAGGCAATAATTAAAATTAAAGTAATTACTCTTTAGTGCGCTAATAAAATTGTTTTTTATTAAATCAATTCTGATCTTTGTGAACAAACATCATAAGCAATAAATTAAGAATGAAGACACAGTAACTAATTTATGATATTTACAGCGATAATGTTATTCAACCTTATAGACAGTGGGTGAAAGGCGTTATTATGTCGTTTATACGCTTTGTTCGGAATGCCAAAAGTTTCTAGGTTAGCATAAATAAATGATCAAATTTGCTGTGTTACATGCTTTGCTCAGTCATTCTAAATTTGTCCCAGGATTTATGGCGAATGATTGGCGATATATTAACAGATATTCATACAAAGGCCCTTATTGTATAAAAATTTTAAAGGGAACCAAAGATTTATTTTAGGAAAAGCTGAAGACACTTGTCTCTTACACTTGTAACACCAAATTATCCAATAATATTCAGCTCTTCTATGGATGGTATTTCTGTTTGGGGCAAAGAGAGGCCAGACAATACATTTTAATTCCCTCTTTCCGGTACGTTCACGCAATTTAAGCGGTATTTAATACACATATATGAGGATCAATGATCTCCAGTTGGTGAAAGCGACGTTGACAGGAGGGTCATATGCAAAGATTGGTAATTTAATAATAGCAAACTACTATTACGGCCTATACAATATTGGCTTTAGATAGAAATGTTTATAGCCCTTCGACGACTTCCGTAGCATTGTATACAAATTGTTTCCAGTGATGTAGAAGTCATAGAATATTATTTCAGTTACGTATTGCTATCTTCAAAGAATTAAATCTCAGATTTCGACAGATCTCTAAGTTTAATCACTCTGAATGAGAAAAAAAAGATCAGTCGATTATTCCTGCTTGTTTGTATGTTAACATGATAGCAGGGTCGACGGATGAAGTTGGCACACAGTCTGTAGAAAAAACCCTACCGTTCCATTCATTTTGGACAGGAAATATATCCAACGGGTAAATCGTCATCTACCCTTCTGTACGTGAAAAGGATAAGTCATAAACTCAACCAACTAGATTAGAGGGCTTTAAACCTTTTTTCACCGCGTACCTTGATTAGTCTTTTATTTTGTACCCCTACTGCCACATTCCCTTCACCCATCCGTCTATGCAAGAAGATTTTATCAATAATGTTAAGGCCAGGTAAACTTAAGAGCCAAATGTCTCGAATTAATAATAACATTTGCAGACTTATTATTGATTTGCATTTATTCCATTTTTTACAATAGTATTAGTTCAGCGCCGAAACAAATGAAACCTATTGGCTCGTGACCGTTATTCACTATACTCGCAACGAGCAATTAATGATCTTGCGTTTATTCGCGCTGTCAAAGACGTTTAAAACAAAAAAGCTTTGGATGATTCTCAATAATCTAAAACTGGTGAACAAAAGCATGAAAACCGTGTTGCGACGACATTTATGATTCACGCATAATGGAAGACCATATAGCTCATCCTTCACCAAGTTTGCTTTTGCTTTTCTTTTTTCTTATTTTGAGCGCAAGTTTAGACTTGCACACATTTTATTTTTCCGCACGAACTTGGGAAGCAAAATTTTGCAACCTTCTTAATCCATTATGTTTTCTTGTGTCCGCCGTCTACTAACTCTGAGTTCGCGTACCACAATTGGTCTGGCAAACCTAGGAGGTACGCGTACCACAGTTGGGAAGTCTAGGCTAGATGGTAGAACTATGGCATATGGCTGTATCATCTAGCTTGGTATCTGTGTCAAAATTTGGACAAATCCTCCTAAGAACCTACAGCCTGTCTGTCAGTATTGATCTTGAGACAAAATTAGCAGATCTGTCTCAAAATTTGGACCCTCCACCACAAGATTAACTGTCTGTCTGTCAGTATGTGATCTTGAGACCAAATCTATTTATCTGTCTCAAAATTTGGGCAAAATCTGCCGCAAGATTAACTTGTCTGTCTGTGGTATGTGATCTTGAGACAAATTAGTAAATCTAATATAAAATTTGGACAAAATCAGATGCTACCTGTCTGTCAGTATGCTGATCTTGAGACAAAAATTAGTAGATCTGTCTCAAGGAGCGGGCCAAAAACCGCAATATTAACTGTCTGTCAGTATGTGATCTTGAGACTAAATTAGTTTATCTGTCTCAATTTGGACAATCCGCTAAAGATTAACTGTCTGTCTGTCCATGTGATCTTGAGACAAAATTAGTAGACCAATGTCTCAAATTTGGACAAAATCCGCCAAAAGATTAACTGCTTATGTCAGTATGTGATCTTGAGACAAATTAGTAGATCTGTCTCAAATTTGGACAAAATCCATAAAAGATTAACTGTCTGTCTGTCAGTATGTGATCTTGAGATAGTAGATCTGTCTCAAATTTTTGGACGCAATCGGTTAAAGGGAGTAGTACAAAATGCAAACTCGATTTTTCTTCACTAAATACGAAACATACGCAAGTTTGGTAACAAGTTTGCAAAAAAAAACTCGAGGAGAACATTCCCACTGATTGTTAATAAAATTAACCCTCATTTTTGGTTCTCATATTGCTTCCAGATGCAAAAGTTGCGATAACCCATCTGAACAAAATGTTGGAATAAAACAGTTTCATGTGAGACAACATTAAAAGTTCGTTCCTCATAAAACACGTTTTTTCCTGCAAAATCTTCAGACTATATTTAAGTCCACAGTTGATTTTACTCAGACTGATTTTACTCAAAACAATTTTGTCGATTGAACAGGATTTGAATTAATCATGTAACAAGGTTAAATGCATGGTGTTCTTTAACCAAAGGTATATTCACTTATAATTTCAAAAAAATTCTATATGACAACATATACTTATTGTAGGAATGCTATTGGTACTTAGGTAACATTCAGGAATAAACTTCAAATTAGTTTTATGGGTACAAATGACTCTAAACTGAAAGACGATAATCAATTAAAACACAAAAATTTGAGCTGTTTATATATGCGCATTACCGAGAATTTGCATTCTTTTTTCTTTTAGTATGAAACATCAAAATGGCTGCAATTTAAAGAGAAACAAATATAAATGTCTTTATAGTGTTACATTCAATAGATAGAAAATAGCAAACGCTTACATAGGATAGATTGCCACATATTTCTTGATGTTTCATTAAAACAGATTCTTTCTAGCAAAAACATGGTTATTATTTAGATATTCTTCTATTATTATAATTAGCTCATTTTTAACTCTGTTATAATGGATGAGAGTTTTCCATTCGAGGAAATACTGAAGTGCTTATATATGCATCTATTACAAAATATAAATTACCATGGCTTGTTTTTTTACAAAAAAATAAATGGGCACACAAAAATGATGCTTTGTAGCGACTTCTCTAATTATATTTCTATATTTTTCTTGAAAAACTCCTTGGTAAATAAACAGGTGGTTTAGTCTTAAAATGGAGTAAATTCGTTTTGCGACGATTAACAAAGAAATAATGCTACTCGTTTGTCTTGAATTTCTTCTATATCAACAATGACATTTTTTAAAAAAATAGTAGCCTCTATTTGAAACTGACTAGTTTTCAAATTGATAATATCTTAGCCAATCAACTATTTAACACCACAAAATCAAGAAAAATCGATTTGATTTTGAGACATAAATTGCTAACAAATTTATTTGAATGAATTCAATCATTGCGTGTGATTAATATATTGTTTTACTATATTTGCAAGAAACAACGTATATTTTTTTCAATTGGGTTATTTTTAGGTATATAATAATTTCAGTTCTAAGGTGAATTATTATTTACAACCTTTATAATACCGTACAAAAATATCAGACTGTTTAATCCAATAGTAGTTTTTTTTTAAAGTTCATGAACAACAACTTGGTGCATGTATTGCCAGTAAATATGAGCAAAATAAAGAAAAAATAAATTCTGTGTAAAATTGTATAAAAAGACATTGAGCAGCAAAATATTCTTATTATAATAGTTTATAATATAAGATTTATTATTTGAATTTCTTACAATTGGTTAATCTTCATTTCAAAAAATATACAAATTCTATACATTTCTACACAATAAATAGACTTTCAAAGAAAATGCAAAGATTGAATTTAATGAGTTTGCAATCGTATAACTACAGACATTTATCATAGACACTGGCTTGAAACATTTATAATCCTTCTATGTAGTCACCAATTGAATTGACCTTTTTCTGGGTGAATGGAAGTCGTAGAAAATATGAGCAATTGCTAGATTAGTCGATGGTTCCGGATGGAGAGGTCTATCTCATATCAATCTCTCGAAAGGATTAGGTAACAAGCAGTGAGTTGATTTGCTTTTTCTCGGGGTTTTTTGAGTTTCTGTACCATCTCTTACTCCCCCCCCGGTTTTAAGACCATGTCATTATGATTTTTTTGGAAAGATTATTCTAAAGGCAACTTGGAAGACCACTTCGTAATCTTTCGCTACCGAACTGATGATTCTGAAGCGATGACTGGTCCATCCGAACCATCAACAGAACTAGTATTCAGTAACTGGTAACAGAACTAACCAAGGTACAATTACTAGTTACTACTAAACTAGTACAGTAACTAGTACTAACTAGCACAGTAACTAACTAGTATTACTTACTGTACCACAGCCCCACTTACTGTACTATGTGTATTTACTCTACTATTCTGTATTGTGCTATATTGTATTTGCATACTAAATGCTGTATTGTATTATGTGTATTTGTGCTATACTGCATGCTTACTTACTGTATTAATTGCTGTACTATACTATGCTGGCTGTGGTATACTGTACTGTATAATATATACTATTACTATGTGTATACTGCACTATACTTACTGCTACACTGTACTGTACCTTGGTATACTGCATGCATAACCCATAGCATATGCTGGTACTATGCTTTTAACTATACTGTACTACGTGTGGAAGTACTATGCTTACTGTACTTATGCTAACTGTACTGTATGGGTATATACTGTGCTATTACTATGTGCATTTACTCTTTACTATTCTGTGTTCTTTAATATTGTGTTACTGTACTATTCATTGTTGTGCTATTGTTGCTGTACTATACTGTATTGCTTACTAATGATGAATTACTGTACTGTACTAATTATTAGTTACTGGCACTAACTATTACAATTACTAATTAATTTTTTCAGTATTAATTAGTAACAGAACTATGGAGACTTCAG
>BGPR01027175.1:1408-20585 GCA_013235015.1 Araneus ventricosus
TCATGGGGACCCATTTCCACCCCGTTGCGCTGGTTAGTTTTAGGCGAAATCGTGGTATCTCTGGGATGTCGTTGAGATAGAGAAAATCGAATGGACAGTTCGATTTTCTCAAATTTTAATTTACCTAATTAATTTCTACGCAAGGCTGTTAGATTCCTATGTAATTGATGCCCATGTGGCAAAACCAAAAAACCCAGATCGCTGTTAGTTGTTGAGGAAATTGCAGTCATGTCTGTGCGATGGAATGACAAAAATCGTTTTCTGAGAGTTCATTTTACTCCAAATTCAATTTAAAATAAAAATTTTAATTAACACTGGTTTCTATCGTATCAGTGGATGCCCTGGCGTGGGACGCCATTCCCACGTCTCTCCTGGTAGTTTTGGCGAAATCGCGGGTATCTCTGGATGTCGTTGGTGGGGTAGGCAGAAAATCCCGAATTTTGGGAAAGTCTCGTTTTCTCCAAATTTTAATTTACCTAATTAATTATACCTAAGACTGAGTTCCCACATAAATTGGATGCTCCCCTCATGTCCGGCGAAACCAAAAAACAGAATCCGCGGTTAGTTTTGGAGGAAATTGCGGTCATGTCATGCTGCATTGAGAATGGAACCAAAAAATCGTTGAAAAGTTCATTTTATAATCCAAATTTACATAAAAAAATTTTAACTTAACACTTCCCTATGGATGCCCCACCATACGGGGACCCATTCCCAATCCGTTGCGCTGGTTAGTTTTGGCGAAATCGCGGGTATCTCTGGATGTCGTTGAGAGGGAGCGAAAATCGAATTTTGGGAAAAGTCTGATTCTCAAATCTTTAACTTACCCAATTAATTCTAATTAAGACCGGATTCTATGTAATTGGATGCCCCCATGCGGGCAAAAAACCAAAAACCCAGATCCGCTGGTTAGCTTTTGATGAAATGCGGTCATGCCCGCCGCATTGAGAAATGGAACCGCACCGCTCTTCAAAAGTCGGCTTCACCCACATGCACCAACCAATGGTTTCCTTATGTACTGATGCCCTCTACAGTGGGACCCATTCACCCCAAGTTTCGGTTAGTTTCATGGAACAAGTGGTATTTCTGATGTCGTTGAGGAGCGAAAATGAATTTTGGAAAGTTCGATTTTTCTCAAATTTTAATTCTACCTAATTTCACTTCCTACTAAGACTGATTCCTATGTAATTGATGCCTCTATGCGGGTAAAACTAAAAAAAACCAGATCCGCTGGGAGGAAATTGCGGTCAAGGTTCACGTGATTGAGAATGGAACCAAAATCACTGGAAAAGTCATTTTACTCAAAATCCAAATTTTACATAAAAAAATTTTAACCAACACTGGTTTCTATAATTGGATGCCTCTACGTGGGGGGACCCATCTCCCACCTGTTGCGCTGGTTAGTTTTGGCGGAAATCGCGGGTATTCTGGATGTTGAGATGGGAGCGAAAATCGAATTTGGGAAAGTTCGATTTTCTCAAATTTTAATTACCCAATTACCTCACTAAGACTGGACTATGTAATTGGATGCCCCCATAAGCAAACCAAAAAAACCCAGATCCGCTGGTTAGTTTTGGAGAAAATTATATGTCTGGCTGCATTGAGAATGGAACCAAAAAATCGCTTTCTGAAAAGTTCGGTTTTACTCAAATTCAAATTCATAAAAAAAATTTAACTAACACTGGTTCTCTATGTATTGATGCCCCCATGCAATCCATTCCCACCCTGCTACTGCGCTGAAGGGTTTTAAGGAAATCGCGGGTATTCTGATGTCGTTGAGGAGCGAAAATCGAATGGGAAAGTTCGATTTTTCAAATTTAATTACTCTACCACTTTTAATTAAGATTGATTCTATGTAATTGGATGCCCCCCATGCGGGCAAAACTAAAAAAACCCAGATCCGCTGGTTGTTTTGAGGAAATTGCGGCTGTCTGGCTGTAATATAGGAACCAAAAATCGTTTTCTGAAAGTTCATGACCAAATCAAATTTACATAAAAAAAATTTTAACCAACACTGGCTCTCTATGGCACTGGATGCTCTCATGGGAATCTAGCCCCACCCCTGCTGCGCTAGTTTTAAGTGAAATCGCGGGCATCTCTGATGTCGTTGAGATGGGGAGTTGAAAAAATCGAATTTTGGGGAAAGTTCGATTTTCCTCAAATTTCCAATTTACCAATTAATTCTACCAAGACCGATTCCATGTGTACTGACGCTCCCCCCATGCGGGCAAACCAAAAAACCCATCTCGCTGGTTAGTTTTGGGAGGAAATTGCGTCATAAATTGGCTGCATGAGAATGGAACCAAAATCGTTTGAAAAGTCTATTTTACTCAAATTCAAATTTACAAAAAATTTAACTAACACTCGGCTCTCCTATACTGTGTTCTGGGGACCCATTCCCACCCTCACAAGCTGCTGGTTAAGTTTTGGCGGAAATCGCGGTATCTCACGTCGTTGAGATACGAAAATTGAATTTTGGGAAAGCTCCGATTTTCAAATTTACTACCTAATTAATTTCAATTAAGACTGGATTCTATGTAATTGACTTGCTGCGCGTAAACCAAAAAAACTCCAGATCCGCTGGTTAGTTTGGAGGAAATTGCGGCCATGTCTGGCTGCATTGAGAATGGAACCAAAAAATCGTTTTCTGAAAAGTTCATCTACTCAAATTCAAATTTATAAAAAAAATTTTAACTAACACTGGTTTCCTATGTAATTGATGCCTCTATGCGGGGACCCATTCCCACCCCGTTGCGCATGTAATTGATTTCATATGGGCAAACCAAAAAAACCCAGATCCGCTGGTTAGTTTTGGAGGAAATATGGCCGCTGCCCGTATTGCATTGAGAATGGAACCAAAAATCGTTTTCTGGAAAAGTCATTCTATCCAAATTCAAATTACAAAAATTTTAGAATCCAATTGGTTTCCTATGTAATTGATGCTGCTCTCATGCGGGGGACCCATTCCCACCCAGCGTGCGCATGGTAGTTTGGGTGCGAAATTGCGGCATTCTGATGTTGATGCATGGGAGCGAAAATCCATTCTTAGTCGTTGATTTTCTCAAATTCTAATTACCTAATTAATTTCTTACTTAAGATGGATCTATGTAATTGGATGCCCCCATGCGGGCAACAAAAACTGGTCGATCCGCTGGTTAGTTTTGGAGGAAATTGGTGTCATGTCTCCGGCTGTTTGAGAATGGAAAACCAAATGTTTTCTAGGAAAATTATTTTACTCTAAATTCAAATTACATAAAAAATTTAACTAATACTGTTTTATGATATGCTGTGGGAATTCCCATCTCCCCAGTGCGTGCTGGTTGCTATGGCGGAAAACCGCGTATCTCTGGATCAGTTCCGGATGGGAGCAAGAAAATCAGAATTTGGGAAAGTCTCGATTTTCACATATAAATGCTTAACTAATTACTGCACTAAGACCGATTCTATGTAACTTGGACATGCCCCTCTCGGGCAAAAACCAAAACCCAGATCCGCGGCTTAGTCTGCTGGAGGAAATTATGGCGTCTGGCCGCTAGAGAATGGAAACCAAAAATGTTTCGAAAAGTTCATTTTACTTCAAATCAAATTCAGCAGAAAAAATTTTAACTAACTGGTTTCATGTGATCTGGATGCTCACTGTATGGGACACATTCCCCACCCAGTTGCGGCTGGTTTGGGAGTGAAATCGCAGTGGTACATTCTGATGTCAGTTGATGATATGGAGCGAAAACGGAATTTTGGGAGCTCGATTTCAATCAATTTACCTACCTACCACTCTAATCAAGACTGATTCCTATGTATTGAGTGCTCATGGGCAAAACCTAAACCAGATCCGCTGGTTAGTCTAATTGCGAGTCAAAATTGCTGCACGTCTGAATGGAACCAAAAACGTTTTCTTGTGGAAAGTCATTTTATCAAATTCAAATTTACATAAAAAAATTAAAGCCACTTGGTTTCATAATGGATGCCTCATGTAAGGACCCATTCCCCACCCAAAGTTGCGCTGGTTAGTTTTGGCGATGGAATCGCGGGTATCTCTGGTGCGTTGAGAAGAGCGAAAATCGAATTTGGAAATTGATTTTCCAAATTTTAATTTACCTATAATTTATTAAGACTGGATTCCTATGTAATTGATGCCCCCCATGCAACAAAACCAAAAGCCAGATCGCTGGTTAGTTTTGAGGAAATTGCGGTCATGTCCGGCTGCATTGAGAATGGAACCAAAATCGTTTTCTGAAAAGTTCATTTTACTCAAATTCAAATTTACAAAAAAATTTTAACTTACTCGGTTTCTATGTAATTGGATGCCTCATGCGGGGACCCATTCCCACCCTGCTGGCTAGTTTTTGGAAATCGCGGGTATCTCTGGATGTCGTTGAGATGGGAGCGAAAATCGAATTTTGGGAAAGTTCGAGTTAAATTTTACTTACCTAATTATTCTAATTAAGACTGGATTCCTAGTAATTGGATGCCCTCTTATGAAACCAAAACCCAGATCCGCTGGTTATTTTGGAGAAATTGCGGTCATGTCTGCTGCATTGAGAATGGAACAAAAATCGTTTTCTGAAAAGTTCATTTTACCCAAATTCAAATTTACATAAAAAATTTTAACTAACACTGGTTTCCTATGTAATTGGATGCCCCCCATGCGGGGGACCCATTCCCACCCAGTTGCGCTGGTTAGTTTTGGCGGAAATCGCGGGTATCTCTGGATGTCGTTGAGATGGGAGCGAAAATCGAATTTTGGGAAAGTTCGATTTTCAAATTTTAATTTACCTAATTAATTTCATAAGATGATTCTCTATGTAATTGGATGCCCCATGCGGGCAAACCAAAAAAACCCAGATCCGCTGGTTAGTTTTGGAGGAAATAGTGTCATGTCTTGCATTGAGTAGGAACCAAAAATCGTTTTCTAGAAAAGTTCATTTTACTCAAATTCAAATTTACATAAAAAATTTTAACTAACACTGGTTTCCTAGGTTTGGATGCTCTAGTGGGGACCCATTCCCATTGTGCTGGTTGTATGGAAATCGCGGGTATCTCTGGATGTCGTTGAGGGAAAAATCTTTGGGAAAGTTCGATTTTCTCACATTCATCAATTAATTTCTATAAGACTGATTCTATGTAATTGGATGCCCCATCGGGCAAACCAAAACCCAGATCCGCTGGTTGTTTGGAGGAAATTGCGGTCATGTCTGCTCATTGAGAATGGAAACAAAATCGTTTTCTGAAAAGTTCATTTTACTCAATTCAAATTCATAAAAAAATTTTAACTAACACTGGTTTCCCATGTATTGATGCTCCCACGTGGGACCCATCTCCACCTGCCGTGCTGGTTGTTGGAAATCGCGGGATCTCTGGATGTCGTTGAGTGGAGCGAAAATCGAATTTTGGGAAAGTTCGATTTTCTCAAATTTTAATTTACCAATTAATTTCAATTAAGACTGATTCTATGTATTGGATGCCCCCATGCAGCAAAACCAAAACCCAGATCCGCTTAGTTTTGGAGGAAATTGTGGTCATGTCCTGCATTGAGAATGGAACCAAAAATCGGTTGAAAAGTTCATTTTACTCAAATTCAAATTTACATAAAAAATTTTAATAACACTGGTTTCATTGGATGCCTCCCCATGGGGACCATTCCCACCTCTGCTGGTGCTGGTAGTTTTGGCGGAAATCGCGGGTATCTCTGGATGTCGTTGAGATGAGCGAAATCGAATTTTGGAAAGTTCGATTTTCTAAATTTTATCTCATCAATTTCTTATTAAGACTGGATTCCTATGTAATTGGATGCCCCATGAGTGCAAAACCAAAAAAACCCAAGATCCGCTGGTTTTGGGAGGAATCGGTCATGTCTGGCTGCATTGAGAATGGAACCAAAAATCGTTTTCTAGAAAAGTTCATTTTACTCAAATTCAAATTTACATAAAAAAATTTTAACTAACACTGGTTTCCTATGTAATTGGATGCCCCCCATGCGGGGGACCCATTCCCACCCAGTTGCGCTGGTTAGTTTTGGCGGAAATCGCGGGTATCTCTGGATGTCGTTGAGATGGGAGCGAAAATCGAATTTTGGGAAAGTTCGATTTTCTCAAATTTTAATTACCACTAATTTCTACTAAGACTGACTCTATGTAATTGATGCCCCTATGGGCAAAACAAAAAACCCAGATCGCTGGTTAGTTTTGGAGGAAATTGCGGTCATGTCTCGGTTGCATTGAGAATGGAACCAAAATCGTTTTCTGAAAAGTCTATTTTACTCAAATTCATTACATAAAAATTTTAACTAACACTGGTTCCTATAATTGATGCCCCATGTGGACCCATTCCCACCCAGTTGCGCTGGTTAGTTTTATGAATCGTCGGGTATCTCTGGATGTCATGGAGAAAATCGAATTGGGAAAGTTCGATTTTCTCAAATTTTAATTTACCCAATTAATTTCACTAAGACTGATTCCTATAATTGGATGCCCCATGGGCAAACCAAAAAAAACCCAGATCCGCTGGTTAGTTTTGAGAAATTGCGGTCATGTCTCGGTATTGAGAATGGAACCAAAATCGTTTTCTGAAAAGTTCATTTTAATACAAATTCAACATAAAAAAAATTTTAACTAACACTGGTTTCCTATGTAATTGGATGCCCCCCATGCGGGGGACCCATTCCCACCCAGTTGCGCTGGTTAGTTTTGGAGGAAATCGCGGGT
The DNA here is from genome assembly GCA_013235015.1 of Araneus ventricosus. Classification (NCBI taxonomy): domain Eukaryota; kingdom Metazoa; phylum Arthropoda; class Arachnida; order Araneae; family Araneidae; genus Araneus; species Araneus ventricosus. Next base: position 8,110 of record BGPR01027175.1, read on the forward strand.
ATCTCCTGATGTCTGAGATGGGAGCGAAAATCGAATTTTGGGAAAGTTCGATTTTCTCAAATTTTAATTTACCTAATTAATTTCTAATTAAGACTGGATTCCTATGTAATTGGATGCCCCCCATGCGGGCAAACCAAAAAAACCCAGATCCGCTGGTTAGTTTTGGAGGAAATTGCGGTCATGTCTGGCTGCATTGAGAATGGAACCAAAAATCGTTTTCTAGAAAAGTTCATTTTACTCAAATTCAAATTTACATAAAAAAATTTTAACTAACACTGGTTTCCTATGTAATTGGATGCCCCCCATGCGGGGGACCCATTCCCACCCCCAGTTGCGCTGGTTAGTTTTAGGAAAGCGGATCTCTGGATGTCGTTGATGGGGAGCGAAAATCGAATTTGGGAAAGTTCGATTTTCTCAAATTTTAATTACCTAATAATTTCTAATTAAGACTGGATTCTATGTAATTGATGCCCCATGGGGCAAAACCAAAAAAAACCCAGATCCGCTGGTTGTTTTGGAGGAAATTGCAATCTGGCTGCATTGAGAATGGAACCAAAATCGTTTTCTCTGAAAAGTTCATTTTACTCAAATTCAAATTTCATAAAAAAATTTAACTAACACTATTTCTCATAATTGGATGTCCCCAGCGGGGACCCATTCCCAGTTGCGCTGGTTAGTTTTAGCGGAAATCGCGGGTATCTCTGGATGTCGGTTGAGGGGAGCGAAAACGAATTTGGGAAAGCTGATTTCTCAAATCTCCACTTACCTAATTAATTCTCAATTAAGACTGATTCCTATGTAATTGATGCCCCCATGGGCAAACCAAAAAAAAACCAGATCCGCTAGGTTTTGGAGGAAATTGCGGTCATGTCTGGCTGCATTGAGAATGGAACCAAAAATCGTTTCGGAAAGTTCATTTTCACTCAAATTCAATTTACAAAAAATTTTAACTAACACTGGTTCCTCATGTATTGGACTGCGATGCGAGACCCTTCCCACCCCGTTGCGCTGGTTAGTTTTGGCGGAAATCGCGGGTATCCTGGATGTCTGAATGGAGCGAAATCTGTTTGGGAAAGTTCGATTTTCAAATTTAATTTCCATGCAATAATTTCTAATTAAGACTGATTCTAAATTGACTTCATGGCAAACCAAAAACCCAGATCCGCTGGTTAGTTTGGGAGAAATTGCGTCATGTCTGGCTGCATTGAGAATGGAACCAAAACGTTTCCTCGAAAGTTCATTCTCAAATTCAAATTTACATAAAAAAATTTTTAACTAACACGTGGTTTCCATGTAATTGGATGCCCCATGGGACCCATCTCACCCAGTTGCTGGTTAGTTTATGGAAATCGCGTGCACTGGATGCTCGTTGAGGGGGCGAAATCGAATTCTGGAAAGTTGATTTCCCCAAATTTTATTACCACTAATTTCTATAAGACTGATTCACTGGATGCCCCCATGTAAGGCAAACCAAAAAACCCAGATCCGCTGGTTAGTTTTGAGAAAAGGTCGTCTGGCTGTATTGAGAATTGGAACAAAAAATCGTTTTCTATGAAAAGTTCATTTTACCAAATTCAAATTTACATAAAAAAATTTTAACTAACACTGGTCTCATGTGGATGCTCCCCAAGTGGGGACCCACCTTCTACCCCTGTGCTGGTTAGTTTTGGAAATCGCGGGACTCTGGATGTCGTTGAGGGAGGAAAATCGAATTTTGGAAGTTCGATTTCTGCGATTTACCCTAATTAATTTCTACTAAGATCATTCATGTAATTGAGCGCCCCATTGCGGGCAAAACCAAAAAACCCAGATCCGCTGGTTAGTTTTGGGAGGAAATGCGGTCAGTCTGGCTGCAGAATGGAACCAAAAATCGTTTTCTGGAAAAGTTCATTTTACTCAAATTCAAATTTAATAAAAAAAATTTTAACTAACACTGGTTTCTATGTATTGATGCTCTCATCGGGGACTCATTCCACCCGTTGCGCTGGTTAGTTTTGAAATGCGGTATCTCTGGATGTCAGATGGAGGAAAATCGAATTTGAAAGTTCGATTTTCAAATTTTAATTACCTAATAATTTCTAACTAAGACTGGATTCCTATGTGAATTGATGCCCCTCATGAGCAAAACCAAAAAAACCCAGATCCGCTGTAGTTTTGGAAATTGGTCATGTCGGCTGTATTGAGAATGGAACCAAAAATCGTTTCTGAAAAGTTCATTTTACTAAATTCAAATTTACATAAAAAATTTTAACTAACACTGGTTTCCTATGTATTTGGATGCTCTACTGGGGACCCATTCCAATCTGCTGGTTAGTTTATGGAAATCGTGGATTCTGGATGTCGTTGATGGGAGCGAAAATCTTTGGAAAGTTCGATTTTCAAATTTTACTTACCTAATTAATTCTAATTAAGACTGGATTCCTATGTAATTGATGCCTAGTGCGGGCAAACCAAAAAACCCAGATCCGCGGTTAGTTTGGAGAAATTGCGGTCATGTCATCTGCATTGAGATGAACCAAAAAATCGTTTTCTGAAAAGTTCATTTTACTCAAATTCAAATTCATATAAAAAAAAATTTTAACTAACACTGGTTTCCTATGCTATGATGCTCTCAACGGGGGACCCTTCCACCCCTGTGCGCTGGTTAGTTTTAAGGAAATGCGTATCTCTGGATGTCGTTGATGAAGTAGGCGAAATCGAATTTGGGAAAGTTCGATTTTCTGAAATTTTAATTTACTTAATTAATTTCTAATTAAGACTGGATTCCTATGTAATTGATGCCCCCCATGTAAGCAAACCAAAACCACACGTGTATAGTTTGTGGAGGAAATTGCGGTCATGTCTGGCTCATTGAGAAATGGAACCAAAATGTTTTCTAAAAGTTCATTTTACTCAAATCAAATTACATAAAAAAATTTAACTAACACTGGTTTCCTATGTAATGATTTCCCAGTGGGGACCCATCTCCACCCCGTTGCGCTGTTAGTTTATGGAAATCGGTATCTCTGGATGTCGTTTGATGGGAGCGAAAACTCGACTTGGGAAAGTTCGATTTTCTTCAAATTCCTTAATTTACCTATACTTCTAATTAAGACATTCCTATGTATGGATGCCCCATGCGGGCAAAACCAAAAACCCAGATCCGCTGGTTAGGTTTGAGAAATTGCGGTCAGTTCGCTGCATTGAGAATGAACCAAAAATCGCTCTTCTGGAAAAGTTCATTATTTTATACAAATTTACATAAAAAAAAAATAACTGGTTTCCTAGTAGATTGGATGCTCTATGGGGACCACTTCACCCCTTGCGCTGGTTGTCTTTAGTGAAATGCGGTATCTCTGATGTCGTTGAGAGGAGCGAAAATCGAATTTTGGAAAGTTCGATTTTCTAAATTTAATCTATCATCTAATTTTAATTAAGACTGACTTCTATAATTGATGCCCCTCACAGGCAAACAAAAAACCTGATCCGCTGTGCTTTAGAAATTGCGTCATGTCTGGTTCATTGAGAATGAACAAAAATCGTTTTCTGAAAAGTTCATTTTAGCCAAATTCAAATTACATAAACTAACATTTCCTGGTTCTCTATGATTGATGCTCTCATGGGATCCATCCACCCTGTTGCGCTGTTTGGCGGAAATGCGGGTATCTCTGGATGTCGTTGAGATGAGCGAAAATCGAATTTTGGGAAAGTTCGTTTTCTCAAATTTAATTTATCTAATTAATTTTCAATTAAGACTGATTCCTAGTAACTATGCCTATGTGGCAAACCAAAACCCAGATCCGCTGGTTGTTTGGAGGAAATATAGTCAGTCCACCAGTGCATTGAGAATGTAAACAAAAAATCTTTCTGAAAAGTTCATTTTACCAAATTCAAATTTGCATAAAATTTTAACTAACACTGGTTTCTATGTAATTGGATGCTCTACGATCTATCTACCCAGTTGCTGGTTGTTTTGCGAATCGCGGTATCTCTTATTGTTGAGATGAGGAAAATGAATTTAAAAGTCGATTTTCTCTCAAATTTTACACCAATTAATTTCTAATTAGACTGATTCCTAGTAATTGATGCCCTGCAAGTAAACCCAAAAAAACCATCCGCTGGCTAGTTTTGGAGGAAATTGGTACGTCTGGCTGCATTGAGAATGGGAACCAAAATCAGTTTTCGAAAGTTCATTTTACTCAAATTCAAATTTATATAAAAATTTTAACTAACACTGGTTTCTATAGAATTGATGCCTCTCATGGGAATCCATTCCACCGTTGTTGGTTAGTTTTGGCGGAAATCGCGGGTAGTCTGATGTCGTTGATGGGGAAAATGAATTTGTGGAAGTTCATTTTCAAATTTTAATTTACCTTAATTCACTTTCTAATTAAGACTGATTCTATGTAATTGGATGCCCTCATGTAAGCAAACCACCAAAAAACCCGATCCGCTGGGTTTGAGAAATTGCAGGCATGTCTGCTGCATTGAGAATGAACAAAAATCGTTTTCGAAAAGTTCATTTTACTAAAATTCACCTATTACAAAAAAATTTTAACACTGGCAGTTCTCTCATATTGGATTGCCTCCATGCGGGGACCCATTCTACCCTGTTGCGCTGGTTAGTTTTGGCGGAATCGCGGTATCTGATGTCATTGAGAGGGGAGCGAAACGAATTTTGGGAAAGTTCGATTTTCAAATTTTAATTACCTACCACTCTCTAATTACATTGATTCCGCGTAATTGGATGCCCCCCCATGCGGGCAAAACTAAAAAAAACCCAGATCTGCTGGTTAGTTTTGAGGAAAATTGGCAAGGTTCGGCTGCATTGAGAATGGAACGAAAAATCGTTTTCAAAAGTTCATTTACCCAAACTAAATTTATTGAGCAAAAAAAATTTTAACTAACACTTGAAGTTCTATGTACTGGATGCTCCCCATGGACCCATCCCCACCTGCGCTGGTTAGTTTTGGCGGAAATCGCGGGCATTCCTGGATGTCGCTGAGATGGAGTTTGAAAACGAATTTTGGAAAGTTCACTTTTCTAAATTTTAATTTCATCAATTAATTTAACAAGACTGATTCTATAATTGATGCCCCCCATACAAGCAAAACCAAAAACCCAGATCCGTTAGTTTTGGAGGAAATTGTATCGCGTTCATATTGCATTGAGAATGGAAACCAAAAAATCGCTCTGAAAAGTCATTTTACTCAACTAAATTTACATAAAAAAAATTTGTCTAACACTGATTTTATGTACTGATTTCATGTGGGACCCGGCTCCCCACCCTGTGCTGGTTGCATGGAAACGCAGGTCTCTGGATGTCGTTGAGATGGGGAGCGAAAAATCGAATCTGGGAAAGTTCGGATTTTCAAAATTTGTACTTACCTAATTAATTTCTAGTTAAGACTGGATTCTACGTGTAATCTTCGATGATGCCCCCATGTATAAGCAAACCAAAACCCAGATCCCATTGTTGCCTTGGAGGAAATCTGGTATCGTCTGGCCAGTACTGAGAACCAAAATCGCTCTCTGAAAAGTTCATTTTACCCAAATCCAAATCATATAAAAACTTTTAACTAACACTGGCTCTCTATGTACTGATTTCCAAGTGTAGACCCATCTCCACCCCGTTAAAAGGCTGGAGTTACTTAAGGAAATCGCACTTCTGGATGTCGTTGAGAGGGAGCGAAATCGAATTTTGGGAAAAGTTCCATTTTCTCAAATTTAATTTACCTAATTAATTTAATTAAGACTGGATTCTATGTAATTGGATGCCTATTGCAAGCAAACCAAAAAAAAAAAACCCAGATCAGTCCGCTGGAGCTAGTTTTGAGGAAATTGCGTCATGTTCTGGCTGCATTGAGACGTGAACAAAATCGTTTTCTGGAAAAGCTTTATCAAATTCGCCTACATAAAAAAAATTTAATTCAATACTGGTTTTCATAATTGGATGCCTCTCATGTGGGGACCTATCTCACCCCAAGTTGTGCTGGTTAGTTTTGGTGAACGGGTATTCTTGATGTCGTTGATGGGATGAAATCGAATTTGGGAAAGTTTGATTTTCTCAAATTTTAATTTACCTAATTACTAATTAAGACTGGATTCCTATAATTGGATCATGTGGCAAAATCCAAAAAAAAACCCAGATCCGCTGGTTAGTTTGGAGAAATTATGGTCGTTCTGGTTTCATTGAGAATGGAACCAAAATCGTTTTCAAAAGTTCATTTTACCTAAATCAAATACATAAAAAACACCTTAACAACACTGGTTTCCTATGTATTGGATGCCTCCCACGGACCCATTCCCACCCGTTGCGTGGTTAGTTTCGGCGAAATCGCGGTATCTCTGGATGTCGTTGAGATGATGGCACCGAATTTGGGAAAGTTCGATTTTCAAATTCTGAATTACCTAATTAATTTCTAGTTAAGACTGATTCTATGTAATCGATGCCCCCTATGCGGGCAAACCAAAAAAAAACTCCAGATCCGCTGGTTAGTTTTGGAGAAATGGTGGTCATGTCTGGCTGCATTGAGAATGGAAACCAAAAAATCGTTTTCTGAAAGTTCATTTTTTATCAAATTCAAATTCCTATATAAAAAAATTTTACCAATACTGGTTTCGGTATTGATGCCTCTACGTGGGGGACTGTCTCTACCCCAAGCAGTGCTGGTTAGTTTTAAGTGAAATCGGTATCTCTGATGTCGTTGATGGGAGCGGCAACGAATTTTGGGAAAGTCGATTTTTCTAAATTTAATTTACCTAATTAATTTCTATGACTAATTTTGTAATTGATGCCTCTATGTGGCAAAACCAAAAAAAACCCAGATCCGCTGGTTAGTTTTGGAGGAACGGTCACCATGTCAGTCTGGCTGCATTAGAGAATGGAAACCAAAAATCGCTTTCTGGAAAGTTCATTTTGTCAAATTCAAATTTACATAAATTTTAATTCAATACCTGGCTCTCATGTAATTGGATGCTCTAAGCGTGGGGGACCTAATTTCACCTGCTGGTGCCAAGGTTTTATGAAATCAGTGGTATCTCTGGATGTCGTTGAGATGTGGGAGCTGAAAATGAATTTTGGGTGCTCGATTTTCCTCAAATTCTTACTTTACCTAATTAATTTCTAATTAAGACTGATTCCTATACCTGGGATGCCCCCATGCGGGCAAAATAAAACCTGATCCGCTAGTTTTGAGGAAAATTGCGGTCATGCTCGGCTGCATTGGAGAATGGAACCAAAAATCGCTTTCTGAAAAGTTCACTCAAATTCAAATTTCATAAAAAGTAAATTTTAACACTGGTTTCCTATGTATTGGATGTCTCCCATGGGGGACTAATCCCTGGGTGCTGGTTAGTTTTGGCGGAAATCGCGGGTATTCTGGATGTCGTTGAGATGGGAGCTGAAAACGAATTTTGGAAAGTTCCTCGATTTCAAAATTTTAAATTCTACCCAATTAATTTCATAATTAAGACCGATTCTATGTAATCGACGCCCCATGCAAGGCAAACCAAAACCCAGATCCGCTGGTTGGTTTTGGAGGAAATTGGTATCATGTCTCGGCCGTAATTGAGAATGGAAACCAAAATCGCTCTTCGAAAAGCTCATTCTACCCAAATCAAATTCCATAAAAAAATCTTGATCCAACACCGGTTTATGGATCGGATGACGTTCCTGGCTGACCCATTCCCACCCCGTTGCGCTGAAGTTAGTTTTAAGTGGAAATCGCGGTGGTATTCTGGATGTTGTTGAGATGGGAGCGAAAATCGAATTTGGGAAAGTTCATCTTTCAAATTTGAATTTACCTAATTTCTACCAAGACTGACTTCATGTACTGATGCCCTATGGGCAAACTAAAAAAAACCCAGATCCGCTGGAGCATTTTGGAGGAAATTGCGGCCATGTCTGGCTGCATTTGAGAAGTGGAACCAAAAAATCGTTTTCTGGAAAGTTCATTTTACTCAAATTCAAATTAAAAAAAATTTTAACTAACACTGGTTTCCTTGTTGTATTGGATGTGCCTACGTGGGGACCCATTCCCACCCCGTTGGGTGCTGGTTAGTTTTGGCGAAAACGCGGGTATCTCTGTTGATGTCGTTGAGATGGGAGCGAAAACGGGGAAAGTTCGATTTTCTCAAATTTAATTTACCTAATAATTTCTAATTAAGACTGGATTCCTATGTAATTGGATGCCCCCCATGGGCAAAAAAACCAAAAACCCAGATCCGCTGGTTATTTTGGGAGTAGGTCATGTCTTCCGCTGCATTGGAGAATGGGAAACTAAAAATCGTTTTCGTGTCTATTTACTCCAAATTCAAATTTACAAAAAAAATTCTTAACTAACACTGGTTTCCTATAATTGGATGCTCTGGGCGTGGGGACCCATTCCCACCCTGTTGCGCTGGTTAGTTTTATGAAATCGCAGTATTCTTGGATGTCGTTGATGGGAGCGAAAATCGAATTTGGGAAATGATTTTCTCAAATTTTAATTGTCTACTTTAATTAAGACTGATCTTATGTAATGGATGCCCCATGCGGGCAAACTAAAAAAAACCCAGATCCGGTTAGTTTGAGAAATTCGGTATTGCAAGGCTGTGCTGAGAATGGAACCAAAAATCGTTTTCAGAAAAGTTCATTTTACTCAAATTCAAAATTTACATAAAAAAAAATTTTAACTACCACTCCTGTTTCTATGTAATTGAGACTCTAATGGGACTCATCTCTACCCCTGTTGCGCTGGTTAGTTTTGGCGGGAAATCGCGGGTATTCCTGGATGTTTGAGATGGGGAGCAAAATCGAATTTGGGAAAGTTCGATTTTCAAATTTAATTTCACGGACCACTTTCTAATTAAGACTGGATTCCTGTTGGATGCCTCTATGCGGCAAACCAAAAAAACCTAGATCCGCTGGTTAGTTTTGGAGGAAATTGCGGTCATGTTCCGGCTGCATTGAGAATGGAACCAAAAATCGTTTTCCTGGAAAAGTTCATTTACTCAAATTCAAATTTACAAAAAAATTTTAACTAACACTTGGTTTCCTTGTTGGCCTTGGATGCCCCCCATGTGGGGAGAATTCCATTCCCACCCCGTTGGTTTGCCTAAGTGAAACTCCGCGGGTATCTCTGGATGCTGTGCCACTGAGATGGGGAGCTGAAAATCGAATTCCAGTTCGATTTTCAAATTTTAATTTCTACTCTAATTAATTTCCTAATAAGACTGGATTCCTATGTAATTGATGCCCTCTACAAGCAAACCAAAACCCAGACTGCTGTTGGTTTCGGAGGAAATTTTACGCGTTCGCTGCATTGAGAATGGGAAACCAAAAAATCGTTTTCTGGAAAAGTTCATTTTACTCAAATTCAAATTTACATAAAAAAATTCTTAATTAAACACTGGTTTCATGTAATTGGATGCTCTAAGGTAGACCCCATTCCCACCCTGTTGCGCTGGTTATTTTGCGGAAATCGTAAGGTATTCTGATGTCATGAGGAGCGAAATGAATTTGGGAAAGTTCGATTTTCAAATTTTAATTTACCTAATTAATTTCCAATTAAGACTGATTCCTATGTAATGCCCCCCATGGGCAAACCCAAAAAAACCTAGATCCGCTGGTTATTTGAGGAAATAGACACATGTCTGGCTGCATTGAGAATGGAACTAAAATCGTTTCTGAAAGTTCACTTTACTCAAATTCAAATTACATAAAAAATTTTAATTAACACTGGTTTCCAAATACGTAACTGAACGAAGCAGACATGCGGGCAAACCAAAAAACCCCATATCTGCTGGTTAGTTTTAGAGGAATTTGCGGTCATGTCTGGCTGCATTGAGAACGGAATCAAAAATCGTTTTTTGTAAAAGTTCATTTTACTCAAATTCAAATTTACATAAAAAATTTTTAACTAACACTGGTTTCCTATGTAATTCGATGCCCCCCATACGGGCAAACCAAAAAACCCCAGATCCGAAGTTTAGTTTTGTAGGAAATTGCGATCATTTCTGGCTGCGTTGAGAATGGAATCAAAAATCGTTTTCTCTAAAAGTTCATTTTACTCAAATTCAAATTTACATAAAAGTTTCTAACTAGTTTCCTTTGTAATTCGATGCCCCCCATGCGGGCAAACCAAAAACCCAGATCCGCTGAGGCTTGAGGGTTTGGAGGAAATTGCGATCATGTCTAGCGTGAGGAATTTAATCAAAATCCTTTTTCTGGAAAACTTCGTTTACTCAAATTCAAATTTACATAAAAAAATTTCCAATAACGCACTGGTTTCCTATGTAAATTCAGTACCCCCCCATGTGCGAACCTGACAAAACCAAGATCCACATTGATTAGTTGAGGAGAAATTCGGCGACGATGTCCGCGGCATTGATGAGGAATCAAAAAAATCGTTTCTGTAAAGTTCGTTTATCAAATTACAAAGATTTATCTCACTAACACTGGTTCTCTATGTATTCAGACCGCCCATGCGGGCAAACAACCCCAGATCCTTTGAGTTGGTTTGTGCTTACGGCCATGTCTGGCTCGTGAGAATGGAATCAAAATCGTTTTCTTAAAAGTTCATTTTACTCAAATTCAATTTACATAAAAAAATTTCTACAACACTGAGTTTCCCTATTGTAATTGACCCCATGAGAACAGCAAAAAACCCCAGATCCCGTGGTTGGTTTTGGAGGGAAGTCTAAATAATAGCTGCATTGAAGTGGAATCAAATCGTTTTCTGAAAAGTTCATTTTACTCAAATTCTAATTTACATAAATTTCCAATAACACTGGTTTCCTATGTAATTCGATGCCCACATGCAGCAAAAAAAAAACCCGCAGATCCCGCTGGTTAGTTTTTTTGGAGAAGACGGATCATGTGCAGCGAGGAATTTAATCAAAATCTTTTTCTGGAAAATTCTTTACTCAAATTCAAATTTGCAAAAATTCAATAACACTGGTTTCCTACAATTGCATTCCCCAACGGAGCAAAAAAAACCCCAGTCGTAGTTAGTTTAGAATATTGCGCCATGTCTGGCTACATTGAGAATGGAATCGTTTCTGAAAGTTCATTTTCTCAAATTCAATTTACATAAAATTTCTAACTAACACTGGTTTCTATGTAATTAGTGCCCATGGGCAAACAAAAAAACCCAGATGGTTGGTTTTGTGAGGCTACACCATGTCTGGCTGCATTGAGAATGGAATCAAAATCGTTTTCTGAAAAGTTCATTTTACTCAAATCATTTACAAAAATTTCAACTACATGGTTTCCTATGTAATTAGTGCCCATGCGGGCAAAACCAAAAACCTTGCTTGGTTAGTTTTGGAGGAAATTAGGGTCATGTCTAGCATGAGGGAATGAATCAAAATCGTTTCTGTAAATTCATTTTTACTCAAATTCTAATTTAATTTAACAAACTGGTTTCTATGAATTGATGCCCCCATGCGGGCAAACCAAAAAAACCTGATCCATTGGTTAGTTTTGGAGAATTGCGGTCATGTCTGGCTGCATTGAGAATGGAATCAAAATCGTTTTCTGGTAAAAGTTCATTTACTCAAATTCAAATTTACATAAAAAGTTCTATGGTTCCTTTGTAATTGATGCCCCTGCAGGCAAACCAAAAAAACCCCAGATCCGCTGGTGTGTTTGAGGAAATTGCGCTGTCTGGCTGCTTTGAGAATAATCAAAAATCATTTTCTGGAAAACTTCATTTTACTCAAATTCAATTTACATAAAAAATTTCTAACTAACACTGGTTTCCTATGTATTGATGCTCCAGCAACAAACCAAAAACCTCAGAGTCACGTTGATTGTTTGGAGAAATTGCGATCATGTCTGGCTGCATTGAGAATGGAATCAAAATCTTTTCTGAAAAGTTCGTTTTACTAAATTCAAATTTACATAAAAAAATTTCTTAACTACACTGGTTTCTATGTAATTCAATTCCCCATGCGGAAACCATGACCCTTTAGTTAGTTTTTAAATTGCGGCCATTTAGCTGCACTGAGAATGGAATCAAAACGTTTCTAAAGTTCATTTTATCAAATCAAATTTACATAAAAAATTTCTAACTAACACTGGTTTCTATGTAATTTATGCCTCATGCGGGAAACCAAAAACAGATCCTTATTAGTTTTGGAGAAATTGCGGCCATGTCTGGCTGATTGAGAATGGAATCAAAAATCGTTTTCTGAAAGTTCATTTTACTCAAATTCATATATTTACATAAATTAACACTGGTTTCCTATGTAATTGATGCCATGCGGCAAACCAAAAACCCGATCCGTGTTGGTTTGGAGGAAATTGCAGTCATGTCTGGCTGTGAATAATCAAAATCGTTTTCTGAAAGTTCATTTACTCAATGAATTCTTAAACAAAAATTTCTAACTAACTTGGTTTCCGCATTATTATGTAAGTCAAATCCCATGAGGAAACAAACCAAAGATCCGCTGGGTTAGTTTTGAGGAAATGTGGCCATGTCTGATAGCATTGTGAGAATGGAATCAAAATG
>BGPR01027176.1:0-20946 GCA_013235015.1 Araneus ventricosus
GCAAAAAATATTCGTTTTACCCATGGTTACTTGAGAGTATAATTTTTACCATTTCTAGCAGATGGAATAAATTTATTTCTTTAATTCAAAACCGCGTGGAATAGCGGAAAGTTTCGGAATCTGTTCCAATATGACGTAATGCGCGCAAAGACCTTCTCGCATCGCGTTTGTGGACCTCCCCTGGTAAACGACAGGCCCGGAACAGGTGATTCGGTTTCCAACGATAGAAATTTTTGAATGCTTTCTTGAGAAGTTTATTTTAAATGCAGGGTGATTCAAAACAATTCCAACCATTACAAATTGCTACAACTTTTTAGTAAACAACTATAGGAAGAAACAATGCAGATGGAAGCTTAAGGTTTTGTTCGGGCACATAGTAATTACCCTTTCAGATATCTATAAATTTATTGCCTCCACTGGTACTAGAGGGCAAAAGACAGTCTTTAGAAAAATTGAAAGCAAAAATGATGACTTTTGGAATGCAAGTCACTCAAATTAGGCTAAATCATCTAGAAAATTATTTGACATTATGAGGAAAAGCGTAGATAATAAAAAAATGTACTCCCTCCTTCCAGTTTTCTTTTTCTACAAAATAAAGGAAAGAGCAAAGTCAACTTTGGAGAAAATAGATTTAGATAGTTGCCCATGCATCTTATAATGTATGTTTGTGCAACGAGTTGCGATTTCAAAAACAAAATAGCGTGTGTCCCCTTCATTGAAAATCGTAGATTAGTTGCAATGTTTGGAATTTGTTTTCTCATTTCTCTTGCAAGTTACAGATACGAAAAACTAATTTAATGTTGCTTGTGTAAGCAATGAGAAATGTAAGAATAAGCAAAGCAAAAAAAAAAATGATGGCAGTAATCCTTGCCATTTGCCCCATAATTTGGTGGATGGGGGTTGAGGTATTTTTCTACATTGAAGAGTTCAACGAACAAAGAAAACGGAGAATGAAAACGAGGAAAGAAGAGAGTAAACACACACACACACAAATCAATAAGTAGAAAATACACAAGTTGACTTCTGTTTTTGAACAGCCCTCGTTAAGATCAAAATTCGCTCACTGTGCAACAGCTAAGCGATGCCCCGGAAGGGGAAACCGAAGTTTCCTCCCATTGAGTTTGGTAGTGGCTTCAGTTCTTTGGCTCAAGAACAACTGTGTGATGCTCATTTTTTACTTTCTCGCATACAAAAGTATACGAGAAAGTATTGTAATCGTCAAAAAATTCGAACTCGAGATTTTGACGAATCTCCACGTTTTAGACCTCCCCGAGTCCGAGAAACACTGTGTGAACACAACTAAAACAGTATTAGAGCTACGAGGATGAAATTTGGTATGTGATCTTTACACATAATTTGTAGGTTTCTATCAAATTTTGGACAAATTCCGTCCACGGGAAGTCTGTCTGTCTGTATGTCCGTGTTAATTTCAACTCGATAACTCACTAACTTAAATAGCTAGGTGGATAAAATTTGGTACACATTTTTATCATCAGGAATGTAGGTTGGTATCAAATTTTGGACCAAATCCGACAAAGGGTTGACTGACTATCTGTCTGTATAATTGCAACATCTCAGTTTTCCGCTCCGAAATGATCGCCACTGATATGGCTTTAGACTTTGTTCTGGAACATCAATTTTTCGGTGAGATACGGATTCTCTCGGACAGCCGAAGTGTTGTCCAATATATTGATAATTGAAGAGATATTAGTGACCGGACGGGAATGGATATCTTTAACAAACTCAAGACCCCGTGCAATTCTTGTGTTCTTCATCTACAATGGATACAATCACATGTAAATTTAAAATATAACGATATTGCCGATAATCTTGCTAAAGAAGGTACTATCATGCCTCAGGCCTATTGTAGAACCCTTGACCTACCTTGAGTTATACCCAAGAAGAAAGGCCTTTGTTAACATTTCTTGGAGGCATCCTCCAGTTTATTCATGATATCGTAGTGAAGGCCCCGGTGCTACTATACTTTTTAAGGGGGATAGGAAAGAACAAACAATTTTGGCTCGCTTCTCATCCGGTCACTTAAAAACCCTCAGATTCTCTCGTGGTGATAAGAGGGTCAATATCTGCACAAAGTGCAACATGACGGAGGCCACTCCGCAACATCTACTTGACTGTGTTGTCTTGGTGTTTGATCTGCTTAAGCCACCGGATTTCTTGTTGGAGGTGATGAAGGCGAACGACCTCATGGATCTGATCCGATTCAGATCAGAAGGATTAGAAAGAAGAATAATATAACTTACTACATACTTCTGAACTTAATACTTCTTTAAAAAATACTTTGATAAATGCGTTGTGTTTTTAAATGTTACAGCCATTGGTGTAGTCGCAAAACAAGCAATGCCGGAACGTTCTAACCTGAATGACAAAAACTCTGACATCTTACAGGTAAATGGAATCTTCTGCTCCAAAATTACTATATTACAAGTCCGGAGCACGCCTTGCTTTTCAGGGTTCGAGAGTCTCTCGATTTTTGTCTATTCTTCTCTTTATGAGCAGAGCTTAGAGGTAGAGGGAGCTGCATTCGCTCAACATTAATTTAATTTATACAGAAATGCACAATTGCGTTGCGTTTTTAAATGTTACAGCCATTGGTGTAGTCGCAAAATAAGCAGTGTTGGAACGTTCTAACCTGGATGACAAAAATCGCGCTGTTTTAAGGTCGTTTTCACAGTTTTTTCTTATTTGTTTCTCTTGGGAAAAAACAACAACAACAAAGCAGTACCGGAACGCCGTTCCGGTGCGTTTCGGCTCCATTAGACCCAAAGTTGCAGCACTCCAATGGTTACAAAGCGCGAACCGCTACTGAATATGTTACACGTTTTTGAACGAAGAAAAGAATTATAACACTTCTAAACCGAACAGTCGATACGTATTTTATTTTAGTTTCAGTTTTTAATGCATGGCCTGAATGAAAAAGGAGAATTAGTGATTTTTTTTCATTTAAAGACAATTATGAAATTTTTTTAAAACAGAAGAGTATTTTCTGGGTTTGAATATGCAAAAATGGTAGAAATTCTTCGAAAACATGCTTAAGGTAAAATTCAGAATATTTAAAAATTTATTTCGTAAAAAATTTTCCACTTTGAATTTACACAATAATTATAAAATTATTTAAAAAAGATTTTTCTGAACGAAACATCTTCATAAAAGCTAAAATCATCATACCTTTATTAGAAATGCTATCAGTACTGATTTTTAACTTCAAATAGATTCACTAGATGGCAGCAGTTAGATTATCCATTTTTTTTTTTTTTCAATTCAACAACAAATTATCATTCATACGTTAACCTTGAAATTGGAAAGAAATAGCTCTCCTGGATTTCAAAATAAAGTGACCAGATGTGTCTTAAGTTAGCTTAGCTGGGACTTAACTTAGCCCTATTCCCAATCGTTATTAACTGAAATTCTCGATTTTTAATACAATCTGCCGTATTTTATTTACAAATAATTCGAATTATAAACTTATAATTAAAAAATATCTTAGATTTAATTTTAAAAAAATTAGGCTTGATTCTTCTAAAAGGATTCTACTTCCATTAACTAATTTGGCAGACCGTGAAGTCCCTGCTGATCATATTTATTTTTATGATTTTAAAGGAGTCTTGAAGCTTATTTTGAGGCCCACCTGCAATGATTAGAAGTGGAAGACGTGTGAGAAATAATAAATTGATCAGCCTTTCAGTTTCTTTTATCTCCCTTCTCTTGCTTCCCCTTTCAATATCTGGAAAGTTCCGGACTGGTGTTCGGAAAATCACCTCGCCTTGGATTTTGTGAAAAAAAATTAAGTCTCTAAGTCTGGAAACATTAAGCGTCCAGAAAAAGCTGGTATGTGCGGCCCAAACCAATGCAAATATTTGCTGAAAGTAGCCGAGATTGTACATGAAAGTTATTATATCATATTTTGGCCAGTTTTCTTTTATCTAATACTGTGTCACTTTCATAACTCTCGTGAAAACGGTGGCAAAGTATTAGATGTAAAATTCTAAGAATTTCTATCCTTATTTATAAATGATTAAAATAACGAAAGTAAATTATTTTGTTACTATTTCATAGAGCATGGCAATTTAATTTCGGGTGAAATTCCCGCGAAAGAGGGGACATCATAGAAAAATATGCAGTCATCCTACATAGTTTCTGCTACAGAAAAAATTCTTTGAATAAATTTCGCTGCTCCTCCAAAACAAAAAAAGAAAGAAAACTATTCTAATCTTTTTTGCTTAGAATCTCAAAATTAATCTGTGTTTGTATTTGACTTAAATATGTGTTGAAAATACATCCAGATATTCGCTTTTAATTTGGATTCTTCATTACGAGTTGCAACTCCAAGCTGAAGCAATTTCTTTAGTTCAATACCCATCCACAGCCAGTTTATATAGTTCTTCATAAATGATATCAAGCACAGTGAGACTAAAGTCTATCATTCGAGTTTTATGCAGAGTTTGCGATAAATCCCCTTTTGAGTGAAAAAGAGGTGAAAGGACGATTCGGATTGCTTTATTGTGGGTGACCATAGAAAAACAAAATCATCCAATAGAAAACGTGGAATTAAAATTAAATGGAATTGTAATAGTTTATGCTTCATATGTCCACTTGATAAACAAAATAACCCATTTTAATTCCATTTTGAAATCTAGAATTGCAGAATATTTTTTGTGTTTTTTAACTGGATGCAGTTTCAGCTCAAATGTTCCTCATTTGGATTTTTCAATTCAATATGCAACTCGTAGCTGAAGCAATTTCTTACCCAGTTTCATACAATTCATCAGGAATGAATCAAGTATAGTGAGAAAAAACAAATTTTCATTCAATTTTCTTTAACCACTTAACTGAATAGCTTTTTGCTATTCAATAAGGTGACCCTCCTGTTTTGGAAAGGGGCCGTCGTTTTCATTCATCTAAGAAGGCATAGGATACTTAAGATGTTTATGGATCCTACATATTTTTTCTGTCAAATTATTCAGTATTCTCATCGTCTGTCTAAGTATCAATTTGGAATGTACAGTTGTTATAAAGTTGCCTTTTGAGACTCCTAGAGTGTTTTATGGCTTCAAATGAAACAATTTCACTAGAATGTAATACCAGCGATCCGCTCTGTCAAAACAGGGAGAAAAAGTTTAGAAAGAATAAAGTTTGGTAAGAATTTGCCGACTTTTGCAGATTTTATTAATATTAATGAAACAAAATTGAATATTTATTTTAGTTTAACTGAATAGGCTTCTGGATAGGCTTTACAAAAGCTTTCTTTATGAGTTCAAGTTTACAGTTAATTTTATTTATCAAGATGAAAAATTACAGGAGAGAATTTTCTAGGATCTGTATTTAAAATAATTGGCAAAACTAGAGAATCAGTCCAAACAGCTGGACCAATTTCGATTAATCTTTAATTCAAATTAAAGCTTATGACCCATATGCCATCGATGGTCGCCTGCCCCCACCATCTCCATTTTGAAGAGAAATAAAAGATACTTCTCCGATGTGGGTGTGCTCCATTCCCCATCTCTATGGAAGGGCAACCCATGAGGCAGTCCCCCAACCACTAGACGATTTCGACAATATTTTTCTCATGTGATACTGTATGACGTTTAGGTATAATAATAACTAGTAATTTGACCTTTCCTTACGGACATACAAATGTGGTGCCAGACTGACGGCAGCTCCCGTCATTCCCGCCAACTGAGTGGCGCCTCTAGCGGATCTAAGCACAACTCATCAGTAGACGCTCTGACATCGAGACACGATGCAGAAAAATGACACTTGCTCCAACAGACGCTTCTAACGACGAGAAGATGTAAAATCCTGCAGCGATTATTTCTTTGTGTTATTGTGTTTATCATCTGTAAATAGCTAATCATTTCATTTTATTAGTCATCTAACTGTCATTTTAATCCCCCATTAAATCTTTTCATTTAAAAGAAGTTGTTTTCAGTCGGCCATCCCTGATACCCACACAAATATCGAGCCACTGACAGTTCCGAAGAACGCCAGCAAATTCGAGTGCAAAATTTCTTCACAAAGTACACTGCTTCATAGGAAAATAATGTTAAAATATCCAACACAATTTCAAATTCCTACACGCACTTGATAAGTGCTTTTTTGTCTCGCTGAAACGATATTGATTAGCATGAATATTTCTTTCATTTCGGTAAATTATTATAGCGGTCTGGAAAAGTCTTCTGAAATTTTGCGCAGTGGTCGGGGAGGAGACTGGTAAACTGAGCTAATTACAGGGATGTGGATCCTCCCCACTTTCGAAGGAAGATCTTACCCTTCGTCAAGCATTTTTGGAACACTATATTACAATAAAAGCACTATAAACCCAGCACTGACTTAATAGACCAGATAAAAAAGTGCGAAAATCTGTAAGGTATTTAGAACTGTTTTACAGTTTGGGTCTGCCAGAAAACAGAATATCTAGAATACAGAAACTGTAATATTAAACTTCTACGTTTTCTGAAGAAAAAATTAGATATCTGAAAAGGAATATTTCCAAATCGCTCGATTTTCTCTACATCAGGTTTTATTATTATAAACTCACTTTTTTCTTTCTTTCGAGGAAAATGGCTAGTCAGAAGAGACGGTAGATTCCAGTGGCATTGATGAATTAAATAATGGGTAAAAGTTTAAAATAGGTAAAACCTCAAACATTGTATTTTTAAATAATTCAGAATTTATTCATTTTCAGTTGGCATATTTAAAGAAATTTAATCTGTTACATTTCCATTGGTATATTTTTGAAACTCCTCTCTGCTGTGAAGATTAAACCAAACAAGAGTATTATATCTAATTTTGTTTCATATCCATTGGAAAATAAAACTACAATATTAAGAAATATGATTGCTAAAATATTATTTTTAGAAATGCAGATATTATGAGACAGTTATAGTATCTTCAGAAATCCACAGACTATGGTCAAGTTTAAGCAATTTTGCGGAAATCATCTCATACAGCTTACAAATTGAATTAAAGATAAAATAAAAGTCTTACAAATCACAGGAAATTTCAAAGAGAAAAATAAAAGAAGATTTTATGCAGATTAAGGTTGAAAGAATTCACGATTTTCAATATAAAGAAAATAAAAAACGATATCTGAAAAAAGGCAGGAAATCAAATCAAAAATAAGAGAGGGCATCAGGCGCTGCAAAAGTTACTAAATCGAAAAGTTCCACATTGAACTGAGCAAGCGCGCTCTCAATCGGAAGAAAGGCACACCCTTTAACTTAACCTATAGCCTGCACTCACGGTATACTACTGCCGAGACTTCTCTTTGCGCTTCTTTGGGAATCAGCTGACTACCTTCTGCTTCGTCCGAGTCAATCGTTAATCAGTTTTTAAATCAAATTGATTGGAGGATTGTAATTTTTTTGCTCAACTTTTTTTTTTTTTTTGGGGGGGGGGCTTGATTGTGAATCTGTGGTTTATACCATGTATTTTGTTAAATTTCAGTTTAGCAACAAACATGACAAAAAATTTCTCATTTTTTTCTTATAGCTGTGCCACTTGATGATACGAGAAAGCAACACTTACAAAACACTTGATATGAAATTAGCAGAAAAAAAATGGTGAATTAACATTTGGGAAGGAACTTTCAAGTAACGCAACAAATCTAGGTTATAGCTAAAGAGGAAGGAACATATACCTAGTTTGAGAGAAGAACAACGACAGTCACCTATAATACGAAAAAATGCTTTGGTCTAAGCAACAAAATGACTAATATACAAAAGCGGTCTAAAACTAAAAAAAAAGAAAGCATGAAAAGATTTGAGCTAATAATAACATGGTGGGATTATGCATTGGATGAAAGAAGAGCTAATTTTTTAAAAAAAGAGCATCTCAGAACTTGCACATGAAGAATTGTGAGAGAGAGGGTCAAACGAAGTTCAAAAGGAGTCTTGAGACCTGTCCGTTGATTGAAAGACTCATTGATTTTAGAAGAGATTAACATATGTTTGAGACAATCACTTAAATACATAGAACAGTAGCGTTCACTTCTCAGCTGCTAAGACGAAAAAAATCTTTTAAGGTGATTACTGTACCTATTGTATTGGTAATTTTTACAAACCATCAATATAGAACTTTAGTATAAGAGTAGTAATAGCAAAATGAATTCTAATATGCAATACAATATCGACCTGTTAAGGATAGGTTTGGCACGCTTCACTCAATGAGGTGTCGAGGGCAATTTCAGAAGACCCGGTTGCTTTGATGGCCCTTTCAGATGACAACGGATAACAGAAACTGACGGTTAATCGAGAGTTTACTGTATCGGACAGTGAAATCTACTTTCTTCCGGCTTGCTGACAAGGAAATCCCTTTAAGAAAATTATGTCTAACTGTCCGGGATTATAACGGATTTATTTGAACATTTTATGCGATCTTCATAATGTACTGTTGGTTTCAACTCAGATCAGTAATGTGGGGTGGATAAACACCCAGTTGGTAAGTAAATATTTTTGGGGTATTTACCCAAGGCCTGGTTATTTTCAAAAAAATTATGAATGGTGATTTACAATGAAACATATAAAATTTATGAATTCCCAAAAACTTAAAATTTTTTTAAAAAATTGCGGATGTTAGCAAGTTTTACGCGCTCTGAGGTACCACAATTTTATTTAACGTTTTTGAGTACTAAATCTTACTACAGATATCGCACAATATTTCACTACACCTCTGGTTAATCACAGGAGTCCATTTGGAGAATTTCAAAACGAAGTTTCGTTTTGGGGATTGCCATAATTTCCGAAGCGCGTATTTGCGTCTCGCTACAATTTCCGCCAAGGTCAAGCGCCAACCATACTCACTTAAGTAAAAGGGTGGGAATTGTTTGCACTTTAATTTGGATCAAATTCACTTTGATAAAAATAATTTGCACTCATAACAAATAAATTGCACGCGAAAAGAAATTATTCCACTATAATTAAATTTATTCAGCATGAAAAAAATGTTTGAACAAATATGATGCACTTAAGAAAAAATATTATAACTTGCATTTTAATTACTTTCCGCTATAAAAGAGATGTTTCTACTTTGAATAAACTAAACACAGCGCAGTTTTTGCAGCCGCCAGCATTGCATTGGTTGTTGGAGTGTTGCCAATAGGGGGAATCATCCCTGGTTTTGGGGATTTACCATCTCAGAAGGGAAAAAGTCCGAGAATAAGCCAAAGCCGGAAATTTAATCAGCCAAATTTAGCAACAATGGTTAATTTGTTAATATGGCTCTGCGCCGTACATTGCCGTGACTCGTGCGTATGCAAGGTGCGTCATTGTTTCTCTATAGGGGTGTAATGGAGCCGGAACACCGTTCTAGTACTGCTATTTTTCACGCGAAATAAACAAGAAAAAAATTGTGAAAATGTCCTTAAAACAGCGCCTTTTTTGAATAAGCAATCTGCCCAATTTAAAATTTTTGAAACTTTGCCATAAAAATTGATTTTGAGTGCAAAGCATTCGAATTATAGCGCAACGTATTCGAATTATAGTGCAAAGTATCCGAATTATAGTGAAAAGTATCCGAATTATAGTTCCATGTACCAAGTGCATACTATCTAAATTGAAGTGCAATTATATATTTCTCTAAGTAAAATAAGTGAAACGCTCCCCAACACACATTCGTAATGTGCATTTTGAACTAAATATGCAATTTGAACACCTGTTTTTTAACCAATTGAGATGAAAATTGGGCACAGATCTATAATTAATGTTAACATCCGCGTTATCAAGTTTTATTTATCTAAGTCAAAGGGCTTATGAGATACAAGTATGCGATTGCACAGACCGACAGACAGTCAACCCTTTGACGGCTTTGGCCCAGACTTTTATACGGACCTACATTCATGACGATAAAACTATGTACCAAATTTCATCCATCTAGCTATTCAAGTTTTTGAGTTATAGTGTTCCCATGACCGCGGACATACAAACAGACAGCCCGTTGACGGATTTTATCCAAAATTTGATAGAAACCTACAAATTATGTTTAAAGACCACATACCAAATTTCATCCCCGTAGCTCTAATAGTTTTTGAGTTATCGTGTTCACAGACACACACACAGACAGACATAATTCCAAAATTGTGTTTTTCGGTCTCAGGGAGGTCTAAAACGTGGAGATTCGTCAAAATCTCGAGTTCGAATTTTTTGACGATTACAATACTTTCTCTTCGTATACGAGAAAGTAAAAATAAAGAGCAACAATTGTTATTAATGGATAAAAAGTTCAACTCTGAGAGTAGCCGCCCATGGGTGAGAAACATGAATTGCAGCGCCAAAGTGAACGTGTTAAATGTCGTTTAGTATGCTTGCTTGACAGTACGCGAGCTAATCTAATTTTCTGGGTTCCGTAACATGGAAATTTGTGGGAGGAGGGATAACCCAGCTAAAAAAAAATCTGCAGAAAAATTTTTTTTGAAGATTTCTTAAAGATTTCTGCAGATTATTTCAAGACAGAAAAAATCTGCAGAAAATTTTCTTATTATATTTTTCTCTAAATATTCTGCAGATTTTTTGAAGACAGAAAAAATCTGCATGTTGTCTTCAATTTAATTTGCAGTTATTTTGCAGATTTTATTGAAACAGAATATAAATTATTGAACAAAAATATTACTAAAAATTACTAAAAATATTACTTAAAGGGTTAAAAATGCTAAATTCTGTTGTGTCACATATTTTTAATTCAGCAGATTTAAGATTTGTTTTCACAGAAAGTTTTCTATTATATTCACCTCCTGTCACAACCTCGATTCAACAAATAAAAATTTTGGTCTGGAGCAATTTGTTAAATCAGGATTCAACTATAACCTTGACCTGTAACTTTTTCCAAGTTAAAAAAAACTTCATTGTCATGTGTAAGAATTTCATCTATTTCAATACAAGTGCCACCAGAAATCATGATCATGTAATCATTTCTTTTGAAATGTATGCTATAACTTTTACTAGTATAAATTTTTCCTTCATATAACAATCGTTCATAAACAGAAACTTCAGCCAAACTTTGTTTGTTTATAAGCTTTAAAAGAGATTGCTCGCTAACTCGAAACAATTTTTTTTTGCTTCCCATTTCCAAGTAAAATTGATTTACCAGCATATAATGCTTTTTTTTGTTAAACTAGGACCACTATCCATATTATTTATGAAATTCTTAACAATGCTATGACTGACTTTTTCTAAAGACAACACTGCTGTTTTTACAATAGACTTATACAAACATGTAGATAATATTTGGGTAGGGACACCTTTTGTTCCATGATGAAATGTTTTCAATTTTCCTAAACTATTTTCAAATATAAAACATGAATGAGCCCATAATGGCCCCCATGTTGAAACAGCTTTTGGCATATGTAACAGTAAGTGCATGTTATAAGATAATTCCTGGACACCATATATTTCTTTAACACCAGTTACAAACTTTTTTAAGGATCTTTCAGCATCAGATACATCCTTACTAGATACACTATTACTTAAGAGAAGACTTATACCATGAACAAAACACAGCCAGTTTTTATATGCCTTAACTTCCAGTATGTCCATAAGTATGATGGGGGAAACATAAAAAAAATACGCCATTCAGATGCCTTCCAAAAGGATATGTCTTTTGTAGACCTTAAGCATCGAACAGTTTCACTTGGAACCTTCAATTGGTGAATTCTCTCATTCAGTTTTTTGACAGATTTTCCATTCAGTGAACAAGTTAATTTTGAAGTTTCTATCCAAATGTTAACTATTTGTGAATGATTTTCGATTCTTTTGGAGGCCATTTCAACTTTACTTATGGATTCGCTAGTGGAAAAAAAATCATAAATAACAAATTATATCTTCCAACGTTATTTCCTCCTTTTTTAAAAAATTAATGAAGAGTTAATAAAGAAGAAAAAAATCAATAGATGTAAAAGATTATAGCATTCTGTTTACATGTGAAGCACAGTTGTTTTAACAATGAAAACGAAAAATGGGAACTCTTCGAATATTTTTTGAAATCATCCCTAATTAATTAAAAAAGTAAAGAAACAAAATTTTGTATAAAATTCAAAATCATATAAAATGTCTTTTATTAATCCATACGTTTGTTATGAATGAAATAAAATAGCAAATCTATGTGAATAAAGCAGTGCTTTATGATTTAGCGAAAAACCTTTCTAAATTTATGAAGCAGAAATTTAAAAATGTTTGAAAATATAAAAATTATTTTTTAATTTAAGATTCTTTCTGATAATAAATATATACTAATACCAGATCAACAATTCTTACAAATTATTTTAAGTATCGTGAGGTAGAAACTTTATCACACAAATCAGCAACTTTATTCCATTTGTGTTTAATTTATATCGAAATGTTTCAGAGGGGAAAAAGACATCTGTCATTTTTCAGCTGCTCCAAAAATTATACAGTCTCGAATTATTTGTTTTACTTGGAAAAAATGATAATCTTTTTATCTTTCACATTGCCATGTTATGTTTATTAATCGTTTTACGAAAGGAAGTTGCATATTGTCCATGAAAAAGCATCTCCCTCCCCCTTCCTAACTTCCATCGTTTATATTTAAGAAATATTATTTATAACATAGAGGCTTGCATTATTTCTATTATTAGAAACACTGAATGGTGTAAGCAGTAATTTTCATAATTCTCTTATATGAGCCAGTAATTATTCGAACCTTTTTTAAATGAATTTTGAAAATAATCATTACGATCTAGATTTCCCCCCCTCTAAAAATACAAAACGGAAGCAGAGAAAGGATGCTGAATAATAGGACCAGAACACAAATTTGAATGATGTATTTTTCAATTCCATACAAACATTTCATTATGTTATTGAAAATATATGCAGGCTCTTTTGAGATCTTGTTTATTTTGGTCAGTGAAAAAATCCTTACCTTTACCTTCTTCTAAAAGTATTTTAAATTACGGGCAGAGCAAGGGTAAACGGCGCTTGCGACGTAGCATTTTAACACGATGGTGTTTTTAGGCGAGCTTAACTTTCTGTCAAATTGCTTGATGCAAAAATCGTTCAAAACATTCTACAGGGTAGATCGTTAGATCTAGAGCAGAGATTCCCAACCTGTGTTTAGCTATTTTTTTAGCTATTCTTATTAGTTGAAGAAGTATTTACAATTCTGGTTTCACTTGCTTTGTCGTTGAACTATTGTAACTATTGTAAAAATGGAATAAAATGTAAAATCAAAAGTAAGTTCTTCAATTTATTAATTCTAGTCCATTCACTTTTAACTAACCTTAACGAGAGAAGCGCGTCTCCTTAGCGAACGTTAAGACGCGCGGGGTCATAGAATGACCCCAAACTGAAAGTCAACCGTGCGCTGTTAAAAACATTATATTTTTAGTTGAAAAAATAACGTTTTTGACTTTTAGACATTAAGAATACAGTGCTTAACACGAATCAAATGTACTCCATTATTATCCACTTATAAAGCATGGATTTCTAGAGGGTCCATTTTTTTATGAATCTCTTTCACTTGAAAAGTGTGGTGTGGATTTCGATAAATATATTTGTGCACTCTACAATTAATTGCATCATGTTATCGTGGATGAATAACTCCCAACTCTTCACAGGGCTTGTCACATCTTTCGCTAGCCCTTTTGTTCCAGGTAAACGCGACACAATATTATGACAACGAGTAAGAATACTCTGTCTAAATTTTGTTTTCCTCCACTATACGCCATCTTTTGATGAAAACCATTCCGAGTTATTCACTTCCAGAATCTCCGTCCTCTTCCGATTTCGTATCATGTTCGGTGAAACTTTCATGATCTGAAAAAATCTCTTCTAAAATATCCTCAGGCCCATTGTCTTCATTGCTAAAGTCTGAATCTTCATCAGTTTCAACTTCAGCAAGGAAGTTTACGTAAACGCTCCATTTCTTTTCATATGAAGTCGGAATTGTGAGCAGCAAGTAAATACTTCGATTCGGAAAGGACAGTAACGAACTGACGTTATCAGCTGCGTGAAATAACTGGTCAGTGGAAGAAACGGAAGGACGCGCGGGGTCATTCCATAACCCCAGCAGCTGACAAAACGTGTATTGGGGGACGAAAGATTCCGGAAATACTTTCTAAATACTCAAAAAGGAAAAAGGGGTGGCTAACTCAGCTACTGATAAGGAAGATATGAATAGGTGGCTATTTTTCTAGGAATCGGAGTTTGCCGAGAGCTTGGGGTCATAAAATGACCCCCGCTCGTCCTCTCGGGTTAAGATTATTGATAAAAACTTCTTTGCCTATAGGAATAGTAGAGGGTACGCGAAAACAAAAAGAATAATCAAGGGGTACGCGAGGGAAAAAAAGTTTAGGAACCCCTAATCTAGAGAAACCAAATTTGGGACGGAGTTATTTTTGGCTAGTAGATGCTCACTAAGAAAGGGGTTTAAAAAATTCATTAGATTTTAAATTAATTTCGACTAATAAGAATTAATCAAAATTTTAATTTTCCTACAATAACTTCGAAGAAGATTATTCCACAAAACCATTTTTTCACCACTGTAAAATCCAAAAAATTAGCTTTTCAGTTGAAACCAAATTTATTTCCGTGCGCATTATCTCATTTTAATCAATTTGAAATTCATTACGCAACTGCTGATAAAACTTATTTAAACCATTCATTCGCTTTTTAAATATTCATTAGTCTGTTTAATTGTGGGGTTGACTTTCGCAGTATAACCTTTAATTCAAAAATTTAAGTTAAAATTAAACCGAAAACCGTTTTTTTTTTAGTTTCAGTTAACCGTTCTTTTTCCGTTTTCTTTTTATTCCGGTTTTAACCGGTTATTTTTTTTAAGAATCCAATAACCGGGTAAAAAAACCGAGTCGGAAGATAGGTTCGATTTTAAGTTCGACTATATTAAAATTTACCAAGTTATAAAGCTTTGAATTTCATCATCTTAAGCAAATCACCGACAACCGCTTCCTCGAGGAGTCTGTTGGTTGGCGGATTGCTGACAGAGTCTTAATGAATAGATTGGCCAAAAATTTGCCTGCAAACGGTGTTTTTCTGTTTTTTGTGGCCAAAAAATATTTACCTTTAGTCGGAAGTTCTGTGGCTTCCGAAAGATTAGTATCTACGTAAAATTATATTGTTTGCGATGAGAGGTATCAACTCACGGATGAACACATTGCTGAAAGAGTCTTTATGTGCTGATTAGATGATGATAAATATTCGCCAATGAATTAATTTCTTGCGAAAACAATGTTAATAAAAAATTTTGCTCATAATACTTACTTATTATAAGAAATTTTAATTATACAATACAGAAATTACAAAAGAACCAGAAGAAGTAAACAATATCAATAACTAAATTAACAGAAATTTAGAAGCTCTTCAATCCTTTTTTTAATTAAGCTAAAGAACTTATTTGGGTAGTCGTTTTCTTTTAAATTATTATTTAAATTATCAAAATCTGTGACGAAAGTTGAATGGTTATTACAAATATTTTTTATTCTATTAATTTGAGAATAAATAGTATTTTTTATATTTTAATGTTAATATTAGTTTGAAAGTCACAAAGTGTAATGGCTTTAAAATAAAGGTCTTTTCTTTTATCATAAAAGCCAATAGAGACACCTGAAAGCAAAATTTCAATTACCAAATTCAAAAAATTGCATTTTTTAATTTCATTATTGGTTTTGTTTAATATAAGCTCTTCTGGATATCAATTAAATAAAGATTTAAAATCATTAAGCCTACTCCACAAATTTGTTTAGAGAATTTAGAAGGACACAACGTCAGACAAATGAAATGTATATGCAATTTGCGTCTAGATTAACTACGAGTTGGGATTATTATTTGAAATTAAGAAATGTTTCCGATTTTGAAACTTTAAAGGAATTAGTTGTATCGGATAAAATATGTCAAACACTTGATAAAGAGGTTATTTGTTTTATTAGCGTGCGTCAGAATAATTCCTGGTTTCAACCCATTGAATTGGCTAAGGAGATATATTATATTCAAAGGGAAAACCTGTAATTAATGATTCTAGGCCGAGTAATAAAAATTGTTATCCCAAAAATGTGTCGAAAGTTTTTCTAACTGATGTAAAAGATTCTAAATGTTGCAGTGAAATTCATCCTTCGTATAAATGTCATATTTATGAAAACATGTCAGTTAGTGAAAGAGTTGAGCTTGTGAAATCAAATTCTTTATGTTTTAATTGCCTGGAGAAAGGGAATCATAGACCAAGTAGGATTGTAGAAGTAAATTCGTTTGTGGTATCTGTAAGAAAAAACATTATATTTTCCTTCATTACCCTCGCCAACCAAAAATAAATAAAGAGACGATTTCGCAGATTATGAGTAATCAAAGCAAGAGTATCCATTCGGCCTTGGACGCTTGTGCGTCCATTTTCGAACCTTCGCAAGAAAATAATTTATTTCAAACATCGTGCAATCTTACTTAGGCTAGACGCATACATGCAATTCTTTCGGCAAATAAACATTTTCGTCGGGTTGCCTGCACCGCGCGATTTCAAGGCGACTACTGTTTAGGTGCGACGGGTACTCGTATACGAAGTATACGAAGAGAAAGTATTGTAATCGTCAAAAAATTCGAACTCGAGATTTTGACGAATCTCCACGTTTTAGACCTCCCTGATTCCGAAAAACTCAATTTTGGAATTATGTCTGTCTGTGTGCCTGTATATCTGTGTGTCTGTGAACACGATAACTCGAAAACTATTAGAGCTACGGGGATGAAATTTGGTATGTGATCTTTACACATAATTTGTAGGTTTCTATCAAATTTTGGACAAAGTCCGTCTACGGGAAGTCTGTCTTTCTGTCTGTCCGCTTTCATGCGCACGCTATAACTCAAAAACCTGAATAGCTAGATAGATAACATTTGGTACACAGTTTTATCACCATTATTGTAGGTCCGTATAAAAGTTTGGGCCAAATCCGTCAAAGGGTTGACTGTCTGTCGGTCTGTACAATCGTATACTTATATCTCATAAGCCCGTTCGCTTAGATAAATAAAACTTTGTATCACGGATGCTAACATTAATTATAGATCTGTGCCCAATTTTCATCTCAATCGGTTAAAAAACAGGTGTTCAGTTTGCATATTTAGTTCAAAATGCACATTACGACTGCATGTTGGCGAGCATTTCGCTTACTTTACTCAAGTTAGTATGGTTGGCATTTGACCTTGGTGGTCTACGAAGCAATTTGTAGCGAGCCGCAAACATGCGCTTCGGAAATTATGGCAACCCCCAAAACGAAACTTTTTTTGACATTCTCCAGATGAACGCTTGTGACTAACCAGAGGTATGGTGAAATCTTGTGTGATATAGTAAGAATCCGTACTAAAAAACATTAAAGTTGTGGTACCTCAGCGCGCGTAAAAATTGCGAACATACGAAATTTTTTTTTGCAAAATATTTTTTTGGGAATTCATAAATTTTATATGTTTCATTGTAAATCACCATTTATATTTTTTTTCTCAAAATAACGAGGCCGTGAGTAAATACCCCAAAACTATTCACCTACAAACTGGGTGTTTACCCGCCCCACATTAATGGTCGTGTGCGAGAAAATTTCGGGGAGGCCACTCCCGCTGGTTACTTTCTCGTATACAAAGAGAAAGTATTGTAATCGTCAAAAAACTCGAGATTTTGACGAATCTCCACGTTTCAGACCTCCCTGAGTCCGAAAAACGCAATTTTGGAATCATGTCTGTCTGTCTGTGTGTCTGTCTGTGAACACGATAACTCGAAAACTATTCCCAGATAGCAAAGCAGGTTGCGGAAAGGTTGCCATTTCACTTTCCATATACTGTCCGCGAAAGCATTTCCGCCCAAACCGTTTCGGAAACCATTGCCGCAAGTTTACATAGGAAAGCTTTTTATGAACCACCTGTTCCATCGCTTGTAACCCCATCCAGTATAGTGGTTACTGCGTTTGCCTTCCAACTCTAAGAACGCGGGTTCGATCCCCGGCTCGGAGGAATTTGTAGTTTTGTCACAATTCACAACGAAATCGTACAAGTAAGTTCAATTAAAAATTAGATTCATAAAATTAATTGAAATTAATAATTAAATCTTGATTAATTAAGATTCTTAATTGACATTCCAGATAATTCTAAGTTGGACTAAGAGGACGTCAGAAGAAGGGGGCTAAAAAAAGGGGTTGGACCTCTCTGTAGGAGCACGGCTTCGGAGGGGGAAGGGGGTTTCTATTTTGTACTCCGAAAAAGGTCTCTTAACAACCTTTTGAAAGGCCTGAAACAAGCTTAAGTAAAGCCTGAAACAAGCTTATAATAAAAGCTTGGGGAAATCTTACAAAAAACCTTACAGAAAACCTTGTTTCTTGTTGACTAGCGAACCTTTTCGCTACGTCGCCGAAAGGTTCAACCCTTGTCATGGAAATCTTTGTGACAACCCTTTACCCTTGCCGACGACAAGGTTTCCAAAACCTTTTAGACAAGCTTTCTTTGCTATCTGGGTTAGAGCTACGGGGATGAAATTTGGTATGTGGTCTTTAAACATAATTTGTAGGTTTCTATCAAATTTTGGACAAAATCCGTCTACGGGAAGTCCGTGTGTCTGTCTGTCCACGTTCATGTGAACACTATAACTAAAAAACCTGAATACTTAGATGGATAAAATTTGGTACACAGCTTTATCAACCTGAATGTAGGTCGAATCCGTCAATGGGTTGACTGTCTGTAGGTTTGTATAATCGCATACTTGTTTTAATCCGCTTCTCCATGAGCATGCGTACTTGTTTACTTAAGCGCTATTTCCGTCTTAGCGAGCGTGACCTTGACGCGAAACAAGTGGATAAACATTGCATTCTGGGTTACGAGACGATACAGTAAATTCGAATTCTTTATACGCGGGGAAAGGTAGGTTGCCATAATTGCCAAGCATTGATACGGGACGCTCAGATGCTAAATAAATAAATCACGAATAGAATAGTAACGTATTTATCTTATTTTACTCGGATAAAACACATCAATAAACTTTAAGCAATCTTATAAAATGAACCCATAGAATAATAAAAAAATAGTTGCGAGGCTAATCCCTTTTAGCCCAGTCACACTTTAAAGCTGATTTTACTTTCTTAATTATATCATTTTCTTCTTTCACATAATTAGAAAATTGGGCGCAAGTCATTTTAAAATTGTAATGACACAAAGTTTAGGAAGAACACGGAACACATAATGATACGGGAATGAGTAGTGAAATACGGTGACAGACCCTTATATACGGGACGTATGGCTACCCTAGGGAGAGGGAAAATGACACCTTTTTGTGAAGTATACGAGAAAGTTTAGGGGAGATCACTTCCGTTGGTTAATCTTTCGATTCTTCATTTTTGAGTGCGCTCGCTGTCTTTTCAAACGCACTGCGCATGCACTGGGAGCTCCAAAATGATTTTTTTTATAGTGATACAATTTAGTTTTTCTCAAATTCACTTTCAGCTAACACTCTCTCTCACGAAGCTATCATTTCAATCATTAGATTTTGAATGGTGAACTTTCGTTTTCATTGTTTTCTTTCTTTATCAAATGCTTTGATGATCATTACTAGTAATAGGCGAGTTCTGTACATAAGCCTATAATTCGAATTGATTTTGGTTAATTTTAGGTCAAAACAGAAAACGTGCTCATTTCTTAATTGTTTTCGTTAGTTAAATACGTCCGTATCTTATGAGTGCCAGCGAAATATTTTTAAGGCCCATAATTAACTCAAGGACTCACTCTGAGCTCCTGTTCTATATGTTTAATTAAAAAATAATTGCACAATTTTTGCACTCTAGGCGCTATAAATGTATTTCTTTATTCAAATTATTTACTTATTTATTGGAATAACTAATACTGATTTATAGATAAAAATTATTTAGTGTTTATTAATTAATTACGTAGTATTCATTAAAACTTTAAAATAAATCCTTATTGCTGTTTTTAGAATAAAAACTGCCGTTATATCTTGTTGTGTTTGTTTTTAAACCCAATTTTTCTTAATTCGAACTTTTGGATACATCTAATTTATTACATTTAATTATAGTTTTAAAATGACTTGTGCCCAAATTTAAAATTATGTGAAAGAAGAAAATGATACAATTAAGAAAGTAAAATCAACTTTAAAATATGACTGATCAAGAAATGATTACCCTTGCATCTTTTTTATTATTCTACGTGTTCATTTTATTAGATTGCATAGACTTTGTTCATTTTTTTTAGAGTAAAAAAAAATACTACCTACCCACTTCTTTCATGTTTTATTTTGCAATTCAGCTGCTCGATTCCAAAGTACAGGGTACACAGTGGTCCAGTTTCGGTTTGTAGCGCAACAAAAATCGAAATTTGGAGGTCGGCAAATGGGTTTATTTTCTTTGGAGGTAGGTAGAGAACCGTTTGGAACCCTGAAAGCCATAAATGTTTTTGTATAAACATGTAGTCTTACGAGGTTTTACGGAGGTTAAAGTTAAAGAACACTTGAGTCGCGTTTCACTGAGCCCTTGGATTTCGTTCTGTAAAGTCCTACATTGCACTTTATCTGTCTAATTTTAGATTTTTCATGATGTCGTATTCCAGGGCAAATAAACGATACCGTTTTTAACACATCATTTTAATATTTTTCATATTTTTATACTATATTTTTAAAAGGCCCTTTTTTCACTAAATTTTTAAATTTGAAGTGAAAAAATTAGCTCCGATAAACCCCGACTTTTTCATTTATTTTATTTTTTGTCATCTATGTCAGTGAAGAAATTTCACTTTTTGCTTCAATGACACAAAATTAACTTGTTCTAGCCTAAATGTTAATTAATAAAAATTCAATCGACATTAATTTGAAAATTTTATTAAAAATTATCGAATCTAAGGGGGCGGATACTCAATCTAAAATACATTGGAACTTTTTAAGAAATAAACGCCGATTTTTAAAAACCGCCGATAGCTAATTTGTGTCATGAAAAGCTAA